>JAQFVV010001120.1:0-108763 GCA_028023455.1 Epiperipatus broadwayi
TCGTGCATTTATAGCAAGGGTTCAACTTTAAATAGGGCCGAGTTTGTTATTAAACTTTTTTAATTCTAATTTTAATTATTCTCACTCTCCATTTTGTCTCATTATAATTTCCCTTAAATCTTTATTTTGGCTATTCAGGTTTTTTCTTAATACTTTACTTTAGTTACTCGTGTTTTCTCTTAATTCTTTTTTTGATTACTAGGATATTCTTTTAATTCTTTATTTTGATTACTTATGCCTTCTCTTTATTCTTTACTTTTTTTATCTTCCTTACTACTTTGAATATCAAAGTTATTATTATTTATTTATTTAATTTGAAGATCAAATTTATTATTTATTTCTACTAACATTTTTTTTGGAAATCCTGAATATTATCTTCGGTAGCCGTAAATGTTTCACCGTTCATCACCTCCATAATTACTCGTTTATTCGTATATATATATATATATATATATATATATATATATATATATATTGAAACCAGGTACCCTTCACTGGAAGCCTGGGAGCTTAATTGTAAGTATAGAGGATTTGAACTCAAATTTTCAAGCACCCTTTAAATATCCACACTATCTCATACAACTAATGCACGTGACCACACACATGTAGAAAAGATTAATAATCACCAATATATGTATTTCATGCTAAACTAGCACTCATCGAGTTGGTCCAGACTATCATTCACACACACATATATAATCAATGCTCAGTTTATGTTAAGATAGCAAATCTTCATACTTTAATGGACAGGCTTCAATCCACTGCAACTCCAACTTTTAAATACATTTATATCATTGAAAATCTGATGATGAAAACTCAAATCCCCATGCTGATGCTAATATTATTGTCATGCCCATGTTGACCTGAAGTCACTCTGACCCCTCATGTATAGGATAGTATCCATTAAATACATATAAAGAGGATACAAGCTTAATATGTAAATATTTGAAACCAGGTACTCTTCACAAACCTGGGAGCTTCAGTTGTATGAGATAGTGTGGATAGTTGAGGGGTTCTTTAAAAAATCTGAGTTCAAATCCTCTATACTTACAATTAATCTCCCAGGTTTGTGAAGAGTACCCTGAGACTCAAATATTTACATACTGTTGTATCCTGTCCATCCATCTTATATGTTTTTAATGAATACTATCCTATACATGAGGGATCAGAGTGACTTCAGGTCAACATGGGCATGACAATAATATTAGTATCAGCATGGGATTTGAGTTTTCATCATCAGATTTTCAATGATATGGATGGCTGAAAAGTTGGAGGATTCAGTGGATTGAAGCCTTTCCATTAAAGTATGAAGAATTGCTATCTTAATATAAACTGAGCATTGATTATATATGTGTGTGAGAGATGATAGTCTGGACCAACTTATGAATGCTGGTTTAGCACGAAATACATATATTGGTGATTATTAATCTTTTCTACATGTGTGTGGTCACGTGTATCAGTTGTATGAGATAGGGTGGATAGTTGAAGGGTGCATGAAAATCTGAGTTCAAATCCTCTATACTTATATATATATATATATATCATATTTTTATCTTCAGTTAGATGAATTCTAAATTATTTTTCCATTTAGCAACAAAATATGTGTTTCTTCAACGTTTCTGGTTATTGAAGACTTGGAAAATAACAAAAAATATTTTTTAAGCATTTCAAAATATTCTCTCTGACTGCTATTCTAATACAAGTTCAAGATCTGAAATGCAAAAACGTGCAGCTATGTAAAAATACCCTTGTACTCTCATATAAATATGTGACGTCCTAATATCAATTCCTTGGTCTAATTTAATCATGTTCTCAGTTGGATGTGCCAAACTATAATGGTATAAATAGTAATGATGATAAGAGGCTTTGTTATGTCCTGCTGATTTGAGAGCCAAATTGTAATGGCATAAAAGTTAAAAAGGAAACATTTCAAATTGCGCTACGAATTGCAGCGTCAAATTGTAATAATAAACATTATAATGATAAATAAATCATTTTTATATAGCGCGATGCTTATAAACTGTAATATTTGAAACAGCATTACGCTGTTGCACATGCGCTTTGGAGATTTTAACTATAAATGAATGAATACTAACACTCAATCACATGGTTTCGAAAAGATAGATGGCCATTCCTATCTTTTCCAAAGACTTTATCATGTGGTTGAGTGTTAGTATTCATTCATTTATAGTTAAAATATTAAAAGCGCATGTGCAACAGCGTAATGCTATTTTAAATATTATAATGATAAGAAAAAAAAACCTCTTATTTAATAGCCTCACAAATATGGCTAGTTTCTTGTAATAATCTATAATATAATCAACAAAGTCCAAATGTTAAAAAACAAATTATAAGTAATGGATTAACACAATAAATATCTAATATATTATAATTTAAAATTATATACTAACGTATAATTATAACAACCCTTTTTTTTTGAATATATTGAAATATTTATGCCCAATAAATTATTAGATTAGTTGAATTATAAATTTCATCGAACATCACTATTATATTATTTTAATAGAATTTTTTATTTCAAAATAAATATAATATAGATGAACTAAAGAATGGATTTATTTTTAACTTCATTTAACAAACTATCATGTATAGAAAGTAGTGAAATCTTATTTAGGAGTTTTCTGTCATTTAATTAAATTAAATAAATAATTAAAATCTATTTAAATAATATCAATTAGTATATGAAACTTAAATCTGCATGTGTTAACGTGTTTAATCAAATGTTATGCTGAGTACCATCTGTACCTATTATGATATAAAATATGTAACTATTGAAATTACTGAATATTAATTTATTATATTAATTGCACCTAGGTTAAAAAATAATGAAATATAATAATATATGTACCCATTTAATTTGTTTTCTTGACTATTTTATGAATATTTAATGTAAGATTTGTAAGGTGTAAATTAATATGCAACTACGAAATATTTAAAATTACATTAGCAAACAATGGTAAATGATTAAGTAAAATGACCACTGAATCAGGTTTATTTATTTAATTGAAACAATATTTATTACTAATAAAAAAACAAAGACAAATAAAATATTTTACGATATGCATTCCAACTAAATATTATGAAGTATATACTTAATCTGAATTATCATTAAGAAAACAAATACTTATAAAATAACGATTTGTTTATTTTAAGTTTATTATATGATATAAAAGAATTCATGTATAACGAAAATGTTATTGAACAAATAAACGGCAAAATTAAAAGAAAACTAATAATAATTATGAATATCCTTATGATATGAAAATTTATCAAAATTAATTAAAATAATAAATATGTTTATTGGTTTAATTTTTTATAAAATATGATAACAATAGGTAACTGTTATAATTTAATCATCCAATTTTTTCCATAGGCACAACAGGAGTATGTAAAACAACATAGGTCAACAAACAAATATATTATATTTTAAGTTAAAATTTAAAATATTAAAATGTAGAATATAGAGAAAATTAAAATTTAATTTTATTCTAGTTTTATATTCATACCGATGGTCAATTTACCAACATATAATATAATAACGAATGACACTAATAAAATACAATATAAATTAATAAGTAAATATAATAAATATTTATATAAGACCCTAATAAAATCATTCTATGTATAAGCTCCAGAGATTCACAATAGTTCAAATGTTTAACCGGTGAGCTTTAAATGAACTGATAAGGTTCATTATTTTAGTCAATGTAAAATATATATTAGATAGCTATTCAAAATAAAATATACTAACAAATTTTCAATGAACTCCAATTATCATTATATTATGATTTTTATAGTAAAACGTTGGATATCACAAATAGTGTTATTGAAAACAAGCAGAAGCTGACATCCTTTTAATACTATAACATAACATAAGTGATACATACATAAATAAATTCAAATCCTATATTAGAATAATCCATCACCATGATAAAATTATCTTTCTAAGTAAAAATAATTCCAATATTTAGCAGCATTTTACTAATTTTATATAAGCTACTTTCTTTAACTTATTTAATCTTAATTTAATTTTTGTATTGGTCTACTACTTAAATCTGAGAAAAAAATATTATTCATCAGTTTCATTTCCAGTCAGTTTCTATTGTTAAAATATTAATCTAAAATACAGATTTTTTTTTTAATTCATCTTCTAAAAATTGAATAATTTTAGATTCAAAATGGTTAAATGTAATGAAAAATTAAAAATAATATTAATAACTAAAGAAAAATATAAGAAAAAACATTTAAAAAATACCCAGCAATAAAACAAAAGGATTATATTTCACTCAATCCATGGTGGTATTATTTAGTTTGTAGCTGTCAATATAATTTACTTTTCTTGAAAAGCTATCATTTCCCCAAGTTTATTATTTTGTAATATTTAAAATTTTTGAATCAAACTTCATATTTCGATAAAGTAATGTAAAATCTTATTTATGAAGGTAAAAAAATATTATACATATAATTATTTATTTCAAAATATGAAAACATAATACATTTTATTTTTAGTTCTGGCTTTGTCATTAAGAAATGCCTAATTATGGTCAGTAGCAATATGTGTCTAGAATAGTGATGATTTTCCAAAGCTTATTTTTCTTGTAACAATTAAAATTTTTTGAATCAAACTTTGTATTTCGATAAAGTAATGTAAAATCTTATTTACAAAAGTAAAAAATTATGATAGATATAATTATTTACTTCAAAATATGAAAGTGTACCATATTTTATTTTCAGTTCTGGCTTTGTCTTATAGAAATGCCTAATTATGGTCAGTAGCGATACATGTATACTATAGCTATGATTTCCCCAAGCTTATTTTTCTTGTAAAATTTAAAAATTTTCAAATCAAATTTTATCTTTTGATAAAGTCATGCAAAATCTTATTTATGAATGTAAAAAGTTGCAATAAATATATGTATTTACTTTAAAATCTATTATGAACATGTAAAACATTTTACTTTAGTTTCTGACTTTGTCATTTAAAAAGGCCTACTGTACATTTTCTAGAGTTGCAGGCATACATCCAGAGAAAATGGATACCACTAGGCAGCAAAGAAAATTGTTTTTTTTTTTTTTCCAAAATATAATGCCATATGCACAGACGTCTTTAGAACTAAAATTTATTTTTTTAAATTTACTATGAAATAAGCCTAAAATCAAAAAATTGTGACCAAAATTGACCAAGAGATAGTGCATGATATGTCAAAAAACCATAAATAACATTATGAGATATTAAAATAGCAATGTGACCTAATTGTAAATAACAGATAAGGGATTAATAATTACAACATTTATTTATGTGTACCAATAGTCTTTTCAACAGATAATATTAAAATGAATTAGTTTGCTAGAAGTTTTTCTTTCTTTTTTCTCTTCGTTTTGTCAAGTACTTCAGAAAATCCAGTCCAGTCTCCTAAACAAATATATCCCATTGTATTCCATTTTTGTAAAATAAAGTAAAAAAAAAATAACATAAAGATGTTCAGTTTTGTTTCACTGTAAGTCATAATGTCCTGTGGAAAAAGATTGAAGGAGGATCAATTATTATATAATCGAATTAAAAATAATGTAAATAGTCAATTTAATACGCCTTCAATATTCTTTGACCATGAAAAATCTTGTAGTAATAAGTTTACATTTAATAGTAATGAAATAAAAATATTAATAAAAGAAAGAAATCATAAAAAAGGAAAATTATGGAGGCAATATTAAATGATGAATATAAAAATGTTATTAATAGGCAAGTTGCAAATACGGTCAAACACAGCTTACGGAAATATACATAACATTAATTTTAAAAAAAAATTGAAATTCAGTTAAAGCTGATGAGGTTTACCACATAATTGAAAGTGCTACAAAAGAATTTAGACTGTAATATTGCATTTACTGTTAATATATATATATATATATATATATATATATATATATATATATATATATATATATATATATATATATATATATATATATATATATATATATATATATCATCAACCATTATCAATCCACTGCAGGATGAAGGTCTTTCCAAGTTAAATCCATATTTTCCTATTTTAGCTTCTCTACTCCACATCACCACTGCACACTTTCTTATTTCATCCATCCATCTCACATTTGGTCTATTTCTGGGTCTTTTACAATCTCTTGGAATCCAGTTTAAAATTTCAATTATCCATCTATTATCATCTGTTCTAACAATATGTCCAGCCCATCTCCACTTTAGTCTTTATTTTTTTAATGAAGTCAGTAACACCTGTTTGTGCTCTTATCCATACATTGAATTTTTGATCCGTTCTTGTTACTCCCAACATGCATCTCTCCATACTTCTTTGAGTTGTCTGAAGTCTCTGTATTTCTCTTCTATTAAGTGTACAACTTTCAGATCCAAAAATAAGAACTGGCAAAACAAATGTATTAAAAAACTTCCTTTTCAAACACTTAGGCATATTTTCTTTTAGCATCAAGTTATTTCTACCAAAAAGCACTCCAACCAAGTTTAATTCTATGATTAATTTCATCCATTATATTTCCATCTGTATTAATAATCTGACCAATGTATTTGTAATTTTTAACTTCTTCTAACTCATCATAATCGATCTTTATTTTCATATTTTGAGAAAATCTATTACATGTTACTTTAGTGTGTTTAACATTTATCTTTAGTTCTGGTTTCCTACTTTCATCTGATAACTCCTGCAACATTTCCTGTAGCTCTAAAGCATTATTTGCAAAAACAACTACATCATCTGGAAAATCTAAATGACTTAAGCAATCACCATTTACTTTCACTACATTAGCTTCCCATTTTAATCCACAATATACTTCTTGCAGCACAACTGTAAAAAGTTTTGGAGATATGGAGTCACCTTGTCTTACACCTTTCTCAATGTTGACTTTCCCAGTATCATTATGTAATTTAATTGTTGCTGTTGCATTTTTATAAATATTCTTTAAAATGTGACAATATGCTGGATCTACACCTTGATGATCCAATGCTTTAATCACTGAAAAAATGTTTTTAGAATCAAATGCCTTTTCATAGTCTACAAATCCTAAGCATAATAGCAACTCATATTCGTTTGTCTTTTCTATAATTTCTCTCAATATCTGGATATGATCTACTGTACTAAAACAACTTTTAAATCCAGCTTGTTCACTTGGTTGGTGGAAATCCAGCGTTTTCTGTAGACGAGTTGTAATTATATTAGTAAATATGTTGTATAAAACTGATAAAAGACTGATAGGTCTGTATTTTCTAATATCTTCTTCATCACCTTTTTAAAATATTAATATTAATACTGCATTCTTCCAATCATCTGGTACATCTTTATCATTTAGACATTTGGTATATAACATTGCTAAAATATCTATTTCTTCACCTGCTTCTTTTAATATATCAATTATAATTTCATCATTACCTGGAGTCTTCCCTTTCTTCATAAATTTAAATGCATGACGCACTTCATCATTCAAAATTTTGGGCAATTCGGAAGATATAATAGGTACAGGAGGCATTTGTTTTTTATTACTATATAATTCTTGATAGAAGTCTTCTACACATTTCATGATGTCATCTCACTTTTTGTAATAATGCCATCTTTTTTTTTCTTATTGCAGATATAAATTTTCTACCAAAACCAAAATGTTGTTTTACACTCTTTATACTTTTATTCTCTTCTACAAATTACAACTGCAAATCATTTTCAAATGAAGAAAGATTGCAAGAGTTAGAAGAACTGTCTTATATTAAATGGGACATTATTTCACTTTGTGAAGTTAAAAGAAAAGGTGAAGAAATAATTGATTTAAAAAGTGGATATATACTCTACTATAAAGGCACAAACATTGAAAATACATGTGGATTAGGACTCATTATAAATAAAAAATTGAAGAATAACATTGTGGAGCTTGATGGTGTATCAGAAAGAGTGGCAAGATTAGTTTCACAACTTAACAGCAGATACCAAATGCAGATAATTCAGGTTTATGCCCCAACAACACTCATAGTAATGAAGTTATAGAAGATATTTTATATGGATGTACAAAAGGCTTTTGATCAGAGTAAATAACATTTTAAAATTGTTATGGGAGAATTTAATGCTAGAATTGGTAAACAAATGAAAGATGAAAATGCTGTAGGTAATTTTGATTATGGTAATAGAAATGAGAGAGGACATAGACTTGTGGAGTTTGCAGAAAAAAAAAACTTTATATTAAGAATTCTTTTTTTTTTTTTCAGAAAAATGTTAAATGGAAATAGACATGGTACCATCCAAATAAAGGTAGAGCAGAAATGGATTATACTTTGACTAACAGAAAATAGATATTTAAAGATTGTAATGTTCTTAATTAATTTAACACAGGAAGTGATCATAGATTAGAAAGATGTAAGATACATGTTAATGCAAATCTAGAGAGACAAAAATTATTAAGAAAAACAATATTTACAGACAGTTGATATTCCTAATCTTCCGAAACAATCTAATGAATTTAAATTAGAATTTACATATCGGTTTCAAGTACGAGAAGATTTTGAACATGATTCAGATTTTAATAACATTAATAGGAAAATAAGTGATACACTTTTAAAAACTGCAACAAAGATAGCTGGTAGAAAAAAGCAGCAATTGACCTATAACAATTCTACTGAGACTAGAGAATTTATGAAGAAAAGAAGGAATATGAGGATATACAACAATGATGCATTAGAAACGATTGAATATCTCAAATTTTGTAAAATGGTGCGGAAAAGAGTTGAAAATGATATAAGAAAGAATAATTGTGAACTAGAAAAGAAAGCTGTAGAAGAGAATATATATATATATATATAATTAGAAGGAATTTGAACTCAGATCTTCAATCTCCCTACTACTAGCCACTATAGTAAATACAACTGATGCACATGATCACATTTGTATGAAGGTTTGTGATGATTGTATAGTGTTAGATGTAATATGTTGGACTATTTCCATAATTTATATGTGAATGTTGAATGTATCAAAAATTTGAAACTTTATTTAAACTTTCCAAATACAATCAACTTGTTAATAATAACACATAAATGGACAACACAGGTAAGTAATTGCCTAATGTTTTCAGTAATGTTATTCTCCACTCTTCTTCAGGTGTTGCTGACCTACATGCACACTGACAATATTCACTTAGAAATTGAACAGACACTCTTAGATTCTTCAATATCGAATTTAAGGCAAGCACTCTACCAACTGAGCTATTCTGTCATAGGCAACATATAATAAAAATTTTATATATTTATCTATGAGGGCTTGTTCAAATACTCCTGAGTCCTTCATTTTTTATGAGCAAGGCTAATTAGTTTTTTTTATTTATTTAATATTTTTTTCTAAGAGCAAGATTAATTAGAGGCTACCATGCATTGTGTATTGCCACACTGAGTTGACTTATAGGATTATTTACAATTATCATATAAGCAGCTTCCTTGAATTTTATTCTATGCATTTTTTTCTTTCTTTTTATCCAATATCTTTGTATTTTTCAATTAAAGATATGTACATACATGATTTGCTATGGTAAACACAACTGTTTATCTTTTTTAACCATTATTTTCTTTTATTTCAATAGCTGTTCAACAAGGTGACAGGTTTCACCAATGTACTTCCTTCCACATTTACATGGTATTTCATAGATGCAATTTTTGTTCTTCAGCATTTCCAGTTTAATCTTAGTAGAAGAAAGAATTCCTCAAAGTGTGGTATGGTTTGGAAATTTGTTCTAATGTTATACTGACTGCAAATTTTCTTTAATTTGTCTGTCATTCCTGGTATATATGGATACACAACTGTACCAATAATTGTTTTCTGTTTTGGTTTCTTTTTGTGTTGTCGATTGAAGGTTTTCTTGATGACCACTGATGGATAATCATTCTTCATAAGCATTTCTTCCACATTAATATTTTCTTTTTCCAAATCACTGGCTTCTGAACAAACCTCCTTTGATATGTTCCTAATAGTACAATTTCATGTTTAGTGCATCTCATATGATTGGATGTGTATGCCAAATATGTATCTCCTACAAATTAATTCACAATGAAATCGGAACAAGAACAAAAATTGGCATTCTTAGATTTTCTTGTGCCAAGACTCTTTCAGAGCAAAGTAAAAACAACAGTGTATAGGAAACCAACACAGACTGGCAAGTACTTGGTCATTATTTTACACTGATCTTCATAACAAATATGGAAATATTCTATAATAAAAAACCTATTTGTAAAAATGTTTATATTTAGAAAAGTTATGTTGAGCAATTTAATTTTTTTTTTGCAAAAATTAAAGTTGCTATAAATTGTTTATCTAATAATTCACATTCCCAATTAATTTTAAAACATGGAATTAAATCAAAATAAAATACAATGCATCATTTAAAAATATAAGAGATTGTAAATAATTGTGCTGGACATGCATGACTTAATGAATTATTTGCTATGATGTTGGAAATATAGGATATAAAACTTAAAAATTGGACTAAATTTGTAGAGACTTTTATTCTGTAATGGATTGATAATAATTGAAAGTGATGATCATAACGTTATAAGAGTTGCAGTATCAATACTATGTTCATATATATATATATATATAGACACATTAAAGTTTAAATAAACCTCTTTAAACATGAATCAATATTTCATACTCTGTAGTCAAGTTGCAATCTTTAAGTGTCCATATATATTCAATGGACCATTAGTAAGAATGGATTTTCATTCTTGCTATTAAAAAGGTGTGAAGGTTGCCTTGACAGCAGTGAGAGATATTGATTACTATATTTTACTGTGAATGTTTAGGTGGTTACTGGTTGGAATATTATTATTATTATAATTAAGTTATTCATTAAACATATGTTGTTTAGTTATATGGGTGAATTAGCTGACTATTAAACTGTATCTAGAAAAAAAGGAATAAATACTTATAAAAATATAAAAAAATCTCAAATATTTAAAAAAACAACAACAACATACTAATGCTATATATTTGTAGCAGACAATTGCACTGATATCCTTACAGAAACTAGACAGTTTTTAGTGAAAGATTTTAAATAACAACAGAAATGTACTCTGTTGTCCAAAGATTTTAAAGTATAAATAGATTGCAGAAAAGAATTAAGTGAATCGAGTAATTCTCTTTAATAGATAAATTCAAGAAACTTTGAAAAGCAGGGTGTGGGGCTAACAAGCAACACCACTAGATAATGTTATGTAAGGAGATTTAAAAAAAAAAAAACATATAAATCTCTAAATAAAGTTGGACATGAAGATATCTTAATTTTTAAATTATTTTGGAGATTATTTAACATGTTGCCTTATAAATCAATAGTACATTTATCTTAAAGCAAAGGAAAAATATCTTAATAAAAATGTATATTGTTTCAAGAAAAAAAAAAGGACCTACATGAAAAGTTGCAATATTCTTTGATAATAAAACTATGATTTATTTAAAGATAAATATTTAAAATATTTGGCAATAAGGGACAATACTTTCTAATTTCCCAATTAATTTGAACTAATCATCTATAATATGGCCAGAGAATTGAAATAAAAAAATAAAGCCTAAAGAAAATGTTGAAAAAAATCCCTCTTCTTCAAAAAATAACCACATAGTATTCAAAAGTAGCACTTATAAAGTATATTGATCTGCTACATATTCTTGTGAATTTAGACTAGTTCTGTAACAAACAGACTTGAATTGCAAGTAGTTAATTTTCAGTTATTTTAATTAAACATATATCAAAAAACATTTGGAAAATAAGACATGAATTTATAGTGTTATTGCAAGAAATTAACTAATTCTTTAATGGAACGATTTATTTTTAGTTTGTAAATCCCAATGTTATAAAAAACAATTATTATAACATTAAGTGTGAAATTTGATATTTTGTTATGTTTGTCTGTTTTTTTTTTTTTTTTGTTTTTTTTTTTACTTTTGTCCATATACTTGTTTATTTTCTTATTATAATCTAGATATTTATAGCTTCCCTGAACATAAGATTAATAAAAAGTAGGTAGTGTCATATTGTTTTTCTTTAGTAAGTTACATATTTCATTTGACAGACAGACAAATAAATATATAAATAGGTAGATTGATAATAAATATATAAATAGATAGACAGATAGATAATTAGATGAATAAATAAAATACAAATATGTATTCTATTTTTAGGATTTAAATTTTAAAAAAAATGAGATTGTGGGGTACAATTTAGTAATATATTAAGTAAAATATTATAGAACATGGTTTTTATTAGATATATGCGCCCATTATATCATATTATATATATATATATATATATATATATATATATAATGAAAATTCACACATTTCTTTATGATAAACAATTATTAGTTATGTTAATGATTTTGTTACCAAGGTATAAATTCAAGTTTTAGAATATCCGTTATAAGGATGATGATGATGATGCTAATAATAAGAATAATAAAATATTTAAATTAAAAATAAATTTTACTCAAATTATTTTGAGAGATAAACTATTAACTAACTCATTTAAATAAAATAAAATCGACATTAACATGTGTTTAAAGCTCATCCAACAAGTATTAAATATTGATTTTTTTACATCAAAGAAGAGATACTTCACAAAGCTAACGTGTAAAAATCTATAATCTGTTACAGAACTTAGATTTGAAAGATAAAAATAACAGGCATCAATAGATATTATATATATTTTGTAAATACTAATATTTAAAAAAGTAAAAACCAAATGTTAATTTTAATTCACATCAAAAATAAGCGTTCACATTAAAAAACTGTGGCATGTTTTAATGACAAAGTATAAATGATTTGTCATATATATTTTGCGTGTTCATCCGTGTTAAAAAAAATTTAAATATTGATATACAGACGTTTCGACTTGATCACACAAGTTATCCAGTAGCTGACTTGTGTGATCAAGTCGAAACGTCGGTATATCAATATTTAATTTTTTTTAACAGGGATGAACCCGCAAATATGTCTTACCACCCAGTAGATGATTTGTGTGATCAAGTTGAAATGCCTTTATATCAATATTTTAAATTTTTTAATACGTATGAACCAGCAAAATATATCTTATATACATAAAGGTTGATGTGTTTGCAACTGAGTCCATTTTGAATTATCTCTTGCTATCATCACTTTATTTAATTTGCCACACTAGTAATAACTGAGAAAGAAATCATAACCCATATTCATTTTATGATAATAATGTAAATCTTACAAAAAGAGATCTGTCCATTGATTTAAACAATACTTGAAAAAATTATCACACCGTTATTTGAGAATGAGAAAAAAAAAGGAAGAGATATGAGGTATATAAAGACAATATTTTATTAAACTATAATGTTGGAATTCACAAATAATTTTTTAAGATGACATAGTCTTGTATTGTAAAAAATAAACCGGGGCGTGTAGATTTAAATAAAAAATAATATAATTCGAATTATTTTTTTAAAATTAGAGTGAATGCTTACATATTTTTTTAATAATTAAAACTTAATTGTATTTGTACTTCTGTTAATTTACTATTATTATAAACACATACATATACTGTAACAGTCAAGTTTGTACATTCGCGTAACAGAATTCAGAATCCAAGCAAAAGAGACCGAAGCTGACCAGACTAGGACTGTAACATCCCGAGTCCGACCGCACTTCAACTCGTAAGCCAGGATTCCAAGACTCAAGACCCTACGAATGACCACCTTGAACTTACACGTAGTATACCTCTTTCCACACGGCCGACATAGGTCACGGAGAAGCAATGAGACTCATAACAAAAAAAATGGAATTTATTAACTGTATATATTTAAAACTAATTAATGCATCGGAAATCACATATATAATATAGAGAATTTTGAATTGGATTGAAATAAATAAGATCGAGATCAGAGTAATTTATTAAATTGTATGTTTATTTTTGCAGATTAAATTTGACGATTTTATCTATATTATTCTTGCATTTTACAATTAAAATGCGCGTAGCATCTAACATTTTGGAGAGCGCTTTAACCTTCTCTCCTTACAATTAAAATTATTTTACATTTGTTATTTTATTTGATGAAGTTAAATATTGTTTTCATCATTTGCTTTATTATCTTATTGATCAGTCACTGCATTGTAGCTATGGGGCAGATTATGCTAATCCCTCTTATTCCATGGTTTTCAGCTAAGCAATCAGACGAAGCCTTGTTTTCTCATATATGTGAAACATTTAAAGTCAAATTTATCTATAATATTATTATTTCAAACTATTGTACATGAGACCGAAACTAGCTCTTGAATATGTCAGACAATGGCTGAAACTTAATTTAAGGGAGGAAGAGTTGGCCACCAAAAGAACCAATGCGCTATAGCGCTGGTAAACAGTTATAATAAATGTTGCTCTGCGGATGGATTAATATTTAGGGTTTTGTGATCAACACCGGAGCCCTATGACCGATCGCCATGCTGCTAAAGAGGGTTGGGGTAGCTAACACTATTGCCTGGAATTTGACGTCAGGTCTTATTCGTGTGCGACTCAAGGAGTGTAAGACGAATGGCCGTTCCGAGTCCCATCTTAAAGAAAAATGCAACATAACGAGAAAGTTTAAATGTATAATGAAATTATCACATCCGCCAAGCAAAAGAGTTGAACTAATTTAATATTTAGCCACGAGAACGATAGCTAATCAGTGGAATCATTAGCGCCAACTCTAATATAGCATTTTTAATATCATATGCTATACGTGGGCGTACTTTTAAATATTCTTTGCTTTCTAGTTTCAATCTCAAATAACACATTTGATTACGCGATTAATTAATAAAAACAAAAAAAGGGGAAAAAAATATATTTGGAGGGCTTTTACAAAATGAAATAAATAACAAATATACTTATTCAAGGCTTGGATATTGCTTAGTGAAAATTAAATTGAAATTTACTTTGGGTTAAAACAAGATTCCCATTTTAAAATTGCCAACAAATAATTAAATAATCAAGGTCAAAATGATAATCAGCACATAGCCAATTCTTAACAGTTATTTAAGAGGGTTTCGAAACAGCGTGCATTAAGCTACGATAAATAATTATTAAATGAAGAGGGGTCATTCTCTCTTCTCTCTATTATTAATATTGAATGCCCGCTGTTTCGAGGCATTAGCATATAATTTATATTTTAAAATAAAAAATAAAGAAACCATAGTCACAACTGCAGTGAGAAAATTGAAAATAAAATTATTAAAATCATTTAGTTAGGAAACATTAGAAAGTAGGTCAGAATTATATAATTAAATTTAAGAATAAAATTTTACATTTAGCAATTTACTTGAATTCAAGATTTTAGAATTAAAATACATTTTATAAGTCTAGACTTAAAGGAAAATTAATATATTGAACTGCAGTTAGAAATGGTGAGGTTACCGGTCATCTTGTAGTACTTGAGCTGCTTGCGGCATCATCTTCTTTCCACGGTTAGAGCGGAGCTGTTATGGCGGCATACTGGTGATGGTGGTTTTTGGATGGAAGTAAAGGCCCGTCGCCTTCACTCTGGAGCTTAGCCAAGGCTGCCTGTTTTAGCCCGACATTTTCTCTCGCACAGATATAAAAATTATTGTCTTAACTGGATGTCAAAATGTTCACGGTTGCTTTTGGTTCAGGATACACGCTGGATTCCAAAGCTTAACGATGATCAAAGAAGGAAAAACTTCACAGATGTAGCATTCAAGCTGTAAAGATTTCAAAGATTCAAAGCTGTCAAGGTTTCAAAAAAGTAAAGATCTAAGATGGCTCCTCCACTTTACATGGCCTTTTTAAATGATCGCCTTATCAGCCCACACACCTTGGAATTTCATCTCCATCAAGATTACAAAATTTTTAATTTGCTTATGAAATTAGTGGTTGACTTCAAACATGCTGACATTCCTTTTAGGTGTTATAACTTTTCTCTGATTATCAACTTTTAATTAAATCGAATTTTAATCAGTTTAATCCGATATTAGATTTTATTTTTAATTAGTCAGGAATTTTGTTCTGATTTTATAATTTATGTGTAAAATCCCTGCAGTAAACATATTTTTAATTAGCGAGGTCTCCAAAATAATTTAGAATCAATTAGCTAGATTATTTTAAAATTGGCTTTTCTTTTTAGAAACCTAAGGCAGGTGTGGCATATACTGATACAATTGTTTACAGCAAAAACTTTACTAAACTTTTAATTCTCCGAAAATACTTTTATTTTTAGAAAAAAAAACTTTTTTCTTTTTAAAAAGAAACTTGTCAGCGCATTTGCAATCAATCACCCTTTCAATGTGTTTTTACATTAAATTGGTTTATAATAAAAATGAAACTTAAAATTTAATAAATATTTTAATCACGCCACTATGCTATATATGTATATTCAATATAGGTGGATTCTATTCCCACATACGAATTTAAGTAATAAATTAATAAATTGACGCTACATTATTACTGTTTAAAAATATTACGCGATAAAATTATACGCTATAACTCTGGCAATACTATTCACTTATAGCGTTCTTTCATATGTGCGTATATAATGCTGTTTATATAGCCGTGATTGCAATTTTTAGCTTACAAATCTTAATTTAGACTTATTAAACAGGTTTGAACTTAGCACAGACGAGTGGGTTATTAGGATGGTTGGTGAAACGGTGAGGGACTTGAAGACAACCGTTTCAATACGTATATATATATATGATTATGTATATTGATTTAAAAATACAGACATGAAATTATATATATATATATATTAATGCTCACGATTTTAGACATCATTTATAATAATATAAATTTAGTCTATACGTTGAGTGTCATTTGTAACAAAATAAAAATGTGATAGTTTCTTATTTAATGCCCCAATAATATGAACGGCATTTGTGACAGAATAAAACGGAGTCATGAAAGAATGAGAAAATTAACATTGGTATGTCCTACGAATTTGATACCCATTTGTAGCAAAACGAAAACAATAAAGATAAAAAATAAATGTGTTGTATAATATGCCAACTTAATATACCAATTACAACAATATTAAGTATAACACAATAGTTGATCGCCAAGAAAAAACTGAATAATATAAAAATAATGCTAATGTAAATGAAACTAACGACATTGCTAATAGAACAATATTGTCTCATAAATAGTAATATGTGATTGCTAGACAAACCATTTGTAATGGAATAATATACTTAATATTGGTAAAATACTTTATTATAATACAGATTTATGTGTATTAATCTATTCTTAATAAAATAGATAAAAAAAATTCATTTTTTAAACTTTATAAATTTACAACACCAAATTTTAAAGAAATGAAATATTTATAATACAAAGCTATGATAAAATATGATTCATCTAATATACTTGATCACTTATCAAACTTATAATAATATGAAATGAAAGTGAATATCTGAAATAAGCTTACACATTTAAAATATCCATTCATGATGACAAGAAATAAATGTAAGATTTTTTTTTTGTCATTTGTACAAATATAATTAACAATTAATGTATTAAGCATTATAATATTGAATTTCAAAAATTCAATCATTACATGTATAAAGTCATGTTATTAAATTCTAGATCATAATTGCCCTCATAGGGATAGTATTTTAATACTGTATTATAATCGAATTATAGTATTAAATAATTAATATTTAAATTAAATCTACAAACTGTACAGATGAGCTTTAAATCTAAACAAAGTAAATCATTCTATCTAATAGAAATCAAATACCCATTTTAATGTATATAATTACCAATTTTAGAATATCATAACATTACCATTTTACTACTTAAGTACCAAGTTACTATAACATACATCTAATAAATAATAATTTAAAAAGAATATGCAATTATCCAGTAATAATCCCCTTTCTTTATGTTAAATAATTAACTTTTTTTACTTTGTAAACTATTGAACAAGTTCAGATATACATTTTTATTCAAAAATAATTATTGCATATAACTGATAAAATAATTGTAATTATCTGCTAATTAATTATTACACATAAAGTAATACCAAATTCAATAATTTATTTTTACATAAACATGTATATTTAGATAATATAATATACTGTAAAAATAATATGTAATAAATCATACACATATCAATTCAATCATTTAACTTCTGGACCATTTTACAATTCTTTATTATAGATTATATGGTATAAGTCAATACATGATAAATATTTATCAAAAGTTTATTAACCAATAGGTTTGCCTTGTTAATTAAATGATAATTAACACCAGGTTATTTGTTTAAATTAATTCAAAATTTATTAACTATAAGAATATATAAGAAAAAGATTAATAGACAATAAATATTTGTGACATACATTCTAATTAAATATCATGAAAGACATTTTCTGCAGAAACTGAGATGAATAAGATAGGTATTTTTACTAAAAAAATCAATCTACCTAATGTGTAACATACAATATATAAAATTTGTGTGAAACAAAATGTTGCCTCACATGTACACTGTTTAAAATACAAGAAAGTTTAATGACACTTCTATAATATCCATAATAAAGTAATTAAGATGAAATAGAATAATTATACTTTATTTATTCTTTGACCTCATTTTCCAAATAAAATATCAAAGAGTAATTGTTACAATACAACTTTTTCTGATATTTTACCATTTATGACACATATACCCAAAAGTAATTTGCAGTTGATGAATAAGCATATATATTTTAAATCCAAGTTTTAACAATTAAAATTTAGGATATAAATGTAATTTAAACTAAATTTGACTCTTTTATTTTTAGAGATATGAGACAAATAATGAACTAACTCAAGATATAATATTAACTAATTCAAGATATAATAATTCATAATATTTATAAATATTACACACATAAGCACAAAAGTAAAGTACATCTTCACATACTGATCACCATCCTCATATAATGCAATTAAAATGAATTACAATTATTTCAATGTCTATCATGTAGGCTGTATTTTAATGAAATTTACAAGTCCAAACAAAGTAAAAGTATCATATATAGTTATCAAAATAATGCATATTGATGAAGTTCCATATATTTTTAAAGAATTGAATATTGTTCTTTGTTTAGCAAATATTTAATATTGTAATGGTCTCATGAATAAACATATTTTCATTTAAGATAATACATGTCAAAGTACTACATCAGTGATATAAAATTATCTTTACATATGAGAAACATTCTTATATAAAGTAGTTTGTGTTTTCCTGAAGGTTTGTGATGACAGTATGCTAGTTGTATTTTAATGTTGGACTATTTCCATCAAGTAATATGAATATTGAATAAATGTCTTTATAAAAATTTAGCTTTAATTTAAATATTCCAAATACATTCAACTCTTAAAAATAGCACATCAAACATGTTAGTCTATGCACAACATTTTGAGAGGTGTTCTCTCCCCTCTTTTTCAGATATTATTGACTTGACCAGTGTCAGTACTATTATAGGATCCGAACCTAGATCCTTAGATGTTGAATATTAAATTTTAAATTAACACTCCAACTAAATAAGCCATCCTGCTATAGGCAACATTGGTAGAATTTTCATAACATTGGTAGAATTTTCATATAATTATCTATGAGGTTCCTCTTGATTTCTCCATTTTTTCACACAAAAATATTGGATGGAGAAGAAAAGGTACAAATAATAAAAATTACAGAAGATGCTCACATGACAATGGCAAAATATCACATATCCAACCTAAGGTGACTATACATAATGTATGGAAAACATTAATCACCTTTGCTTTTAGGAAAGAGTGGAGAATTCAGGATGAACCTCATAGATAAATAACCAAATTTTCTACTGACTGTTGACCTTGGCAGAATGGCTCACTTGGTTAGACTGTTACCTTAAAATTTAATACTCAAGAACCCAAGAGTCCTGGTTCATATCCTATGCTATTACTGCCACTGGTCAGGCTGCAACACCTGAAGAAGATAAGATAATAATGTCACTTGAAAACTTGGGCAGATACTGTCTTTGGTGTGATATTACTAACAGTTGAATGTATTTGGAATATTCAAATAAAAGTTAGTTTTTTCTAAAGACATTCATTCAATAATCATGTTACATGATGGAAATAGTCCATTATAAAATTACAACTTGAACACCATCATTGGTATGGATCCCATACTATATTAGACTTTAGACATTATGAAAAGTTATGTATAAGGCGGGTCAAAGTAGGAAATCATTTATCTTTCCTTATGTAAATGTAAATCTGAAGGGATAATTCCTAATGGTTTGCCATTAAAATCTCCAATTCACTCACAGAGAACTGAGAAAATTACTCAGAGAGCAAGTGAAGATCTTTTAAAAGAAAGAATATAAATGCTCAAAGGTTTTCTAAGTATCAAAGAATGCATTACATTAATAATGTAGAATGTTTTTTTTTTTTATAAAAAAATAAACTTACTGATGAAGACTTCATGATAGTTTCTCAAGCAGGAAAAAAAATCATATTCAACATTATATGGAAAAATAAAAGAATGGATAAAGAATAAATTTTCTATCCTACATGGACATATCAAAAATCATAATGTAACAAGCAATGTACAAACTTCATCTGTTAAGTATCTCAATTCTAAGCAGATACTGAAATTTCTGTTCTTTAAAGAGAATTAAACATTGTCATAACACTGTCTAATATCACTTCATTAGATATAGTTGGCAGCCAGCACTGGAGAATAAAAAGAACACTTGACAAGAACAAAAATGAAGTCAGACTAATCCTGTGATAAGAGGAAAACAATTAAATCTCTAAAATTAGACAAATATATAATTATTCTGTTTTCTGACAAAGGCAATGCAAAAGTTGTAATGGATACAACTGAAGTTGACAACAAAATACAAGAACTCCTAACAGCAGGCCAATATAGAAACATGAAAAACATTCTGATAGCGAGTATGGAAACAGTTGTATATATATATATATATATATATATATATATATATATATATATATATATATATATATATATATATATATATATATATATATATATATATATATATATATATATTACCCATAAAGAATCACAGGTACAGCACTAATTCATAAAAAGTAAGATAACTTCATATTTCAATAAAATTCATCATCTTTATGGCCTACCTAAAATCAATAAGGATCATGTTTTATTAAGACTTATTGTTAGTTCTAGAGATTCTCTTTTCCATATATTGGTAAAAATACAAATTAAATAATCTGAAGTAAAACTAAAAATAAAAAAAAACTATCTCATTAAAACCATTGTTTTCTATTAAACATTACAGTAGTGAAGTTTTCTTATATTCGAATGAATGTAAATGCAATTTTAAATTTTATAACAGAATTATATAACTTTATAAGTTTTAAGTCATTTATTCATATTTTAAAATGGAATTCATTCAAGAAATTTTTTGATAATTTGATTTATTCAATAATATTATGACAACTATAAAGATAAAAATTATTACTCTCACTACATACTTGAATTTACTACTGTTATTTTCTTCAATTTGAAAAGTTAAAATATGTTTTACTACAATGTTTTTTTTTTGTTTGTAAACATCTATATCTAATATTATTAAGCCAAATTTAATGATTTATAATAGTGAATAAAGATTTTCATACTGCAGTTACAATTTTAACTATTAATTCCAATTTCTAGTAATGATAATGGAATAAAACATTAATGTGTGGTAGTGTTAACATATAATGTCATTTTGAATAATTAATCACTTTAATATTTGCAAAACGGTTTATTTGTAAAAAAAATTTATAAATCAAGACAGTTTTAACATAATAAATTTTTTTGGTAATTATGCGTGAAGAATTATAAAGGATTTCAACAAAGACTTTCAAGCTCTTTTTAATCATACATGCTCTTATTTACAATCGATACACATCATATCCACATACATGAAAAAAATATAAATGATCTCCAATATAAATATGTAATAGTAAACGAGAACTCATTAGTTGGTCCATATCATCATACACACACAAATATATATATATAATTACAACCATTAAATGTCTGTATTTTTAAATCATATAATAATAATTCAAACAAATATATTTAACACAGTATTCAAAATTAAATAATATATTCTTTACCAGAAGTACTTTCAATTGTTTCACTGACAATCTTTATCAACTGGTAATACAATAATACAAACGTACAAAAATAAAAACATTACCCATCATTCAATCCATTCAAATTTTTCACAATTCTGTTGTCTTTATATTATCCGATTGTTCATTCATTAAACAACGCCTATTCCTAGATATCATCATTGCCTCTTTAATTTTACGTTTTTCACTACACCTTTCAAGTTGAATAATTTTTATATCTCTATTATTAAATTTAAAACCATAATTACATGTTTTATTATGATCAAATATAATTGATGGAGTATTCATATTTACCGAAGATATATTTTCTTTCTGTGCACGTTTATATAATGTCTTGTGATCATTATATTGTTTTTTTTTTTTTTCATATGTCATAGCATCTGCCGGGACGCGAACCCACACCCGTCTGCAACCAACTACTTGCTTGCATGGCGGTTGCGATACCTCTCGGCTAGCAACGCAAGACTATTGTTTTTGTAATGTATATTTGGATTCCCCAATATATTTTATTCCATAACCACATTCCAACATATATATATATATATATATATTGTAATGGAAACGTATATGTAGCAGCCCCACGATTGGACTAGCCAAATGTAATGGAACCTATAATTCAGAGCCTCACTTGGATGCTACAAATGTAATGGAACTTAAGGTAGCCCATGTTTGGGCAAGCCAAATGTAATGGATCGTACTTGCTATATTCCATTTAAATTGAAGAAAGACAAAATTATCCCGGTTATATAAATAATGCAATGGAAACTATATGGTAGCTCATAATTAAGCAAGTTAAATATAATGAAATGTATATGAGTTATTCCATTTATATTAAAGAATGAAGAAAAATAAACTTGTTCCAATTATATTTTAATAAATTGTTTAAATTGCCCTCCCAGCTAGCTTTATATAAAACAAATCTAAAATCATACTAATCAATGAGATCTTTAAATAATTACAAAGGCATTATTTATAAAAATAAATAGCACATCTTTATTTTATGTTATCGTTTGACTTTAAATAATATTAATGTTTCAATATTAATATAAACAATGAATATATAAAGACATATTTCTGCCTAATAGTTATAATATAAAGATAATAATTAATATATAGTACCTCAACTTATAAATTATATTTTCAGATTTTAAAATTATTTAAATATTTATCTTAAACATCATCTATTATACGTTTAATGTTATAATAGAATAAGACGCTTAAATTGATCATTCACAAACGTTACATTTTACAATGAAAAATAAAATAAACAAAAAAAAATATATATCAATCTCAAGAATATATATCCACACATCACACATATATATATAAAATTATTAAATACCTTTTTTAAAAGTTCACTTAGTTAATTGTCCTTTTAAGAATTAATTTAGTCCATGAGTTTTTTTCATCTGTATATTTTATTATTTTATTTTTAGAATGCATTCTATTAAAAGAACGACGAAACGATTTCATTAAAGAAGATTATTAATTCTTGAATATATGCATATTTTATTAAAATGTTAAATCCAGTACTTCAATTACAATTACTTCCGGATTAGAATTAAATTGACGATAATACATTTAAGATAGCTATGCCAGCTTTTAATTCCAGACGCGATGAAATTTATACGTTGAAATTTTAGTTGTTCCATCGAAAAATTGCTTTAGAATATATGAAAGCGATGATGATGATGCAGCCCTAGCTGCGATATATCCTTATTACCCCATCATAATTTATATGTTTATTACAAAATATATACGTTACTTCAGTATTTTAAAAAAAATGGTAAACTTTAAAGAAATAAAATGTAATAAAATTCTATCCTTCAGTTGTTTGTTCTATATCCCATTTTTTAATAATAATCCTAATAATGGCTTCCTTATTATTGTCGCGTGGTTTCATGCCAGCAGATGCTATTTTAAAACTCATGTTATATATATATGTTCTCTTTTACAACAATTAACATCAAAATAAAAATAAAATATCAAGTATACATATAAAAAGTATCAAATCGAAAATTTAACATCTTTTAAAATATACATAAATAATTATTTATTGCATTTAGTAATCATTGCAAATAAAATACCTTTTTTTTTTTAAATCAACAATTTATATGTCCTTATTTATTTCAATAATTAAATATTTATAATGATGTACTATCAATATATATAAATAAAATCATAACTTCAAATAATAACTATATTTAATAAACATAAAAGAAAAATTTAAATATTTCATATGTAAACTTCAACTTAAAGAGATTTTTTTTTTAATAACAAATAACAAATTTTTAAAATATAAATATCGACTTATTGATATTTACAATATATATATATATATAACAGAATTTAATTCAAACATAGAAATCTTGGCTTTAGAGTTATTTATCATATCCTTTATATTATTTGAAAAGAAAAAAAAATTCTACACAAACCACTATAAAGTTTACTAATTAATTTAGGTTGTTGATTAAATATAAAAGGAATAGAAATCCATTTATGACTTTTTAATTTATTCAATATTTTCTTATTACTTTTATTTTGATTATATTTTGTAATTGTATTATAAATAATATTTCTTCCATAACCAACATTCAACATATCAGTAATATATACATTAACATTTTCAATTTTATCACTAATAAAGTTGCACAAATAATCACTTCTAAACAAAAATGACTTCAAACTAGCTAATTTATGACCCATATGAATTTTAGAATTATATGGAATATAACCCCTAATTTCCACAGGCTTTAAAATCATATTATAATCAAACACATTATTATTTTTTTTAATAATTATATCTAAAAACTTTATAGAATCTTCCTTCTCTTCATATATATATATATATATATATATATATATATATATATATATATATATATATATATATATATATATATATATATATATATATATATATATATATATTCTTAAAAAAATCTCACTTGTGGATTTGAATTGAATGGAATATATACCCATTCTTTACTATTAATCTTCTTTTCCTTTATATCATTATAACTTTTTTTTAAATTGCCATAAATTATTGTTTATTTGTTACATTTTATAATCAACATCAAGCAATTCCTTAGCAAATTCTCAATATTTTTCTGTTTAACACTTTGCAATTTTGTTTTATCTACATATGAGAGTAGTATTTTAAATATGTGAACTTTTGGAGATATTAAAATTTACAAAAGATATGTGTATGATGTTTTTGTTTGTGGAAATACTAATACTATAAATTTGCTTGTAGGAGAATTAAATAAGTTGAATGGATTGAAATAGACTATTGAAAAGAAACAGGACACAAATATTAAATATTTAGATTTAATTATTATAAGAGATAACAGTATATTAAATTATAAATTTATAACTAAGCCACTGCAAAAAAGAGGATATATAAATTGTAAATCAAAATTACCAATGATGCATAAGATGGAGGTTTTAGATCTTTTTTGTTTCGGAATGAAAAATTATGTCATTACCAAAGTGATAAACTGAAAAATGTTGAGATATTTGCTAAGGAATTGCTTGATATTGGTTATAAAATAGAACAAATAAACAATACTTTGTGGTGAAACTGAGATGAATTCAGACCCATATAGTTATCTGGTTTGGTAGCTGCATTTGAAGAATCTTTGAATTCTATCTTTTTTGGTACTTATAAAAACAAAGATTGTTTAGAAATTCCATCTAGTGATCATAAAATGTAAGCTTCAAATCAATTTTCGAAATTTATAACTTGATTTAATTATTATAAGTGTACTTTTGAAGGTTTTCGCAATGCTAAATATTGCAGAAGCTATTACTATATGGTGAAACTGAGCTGAATTCAGACCCATATAGTTATCTGTTTTGGTATGCTGGATTTGAAGACATTTATATGTCTGATGAATTCATGCTTTCAAATTGATAGAATCATGTTTTATAAGTGCTGACTTTTGAGTTAGTATTTTAGATCTAGATTCTAGACTCCCAGACATCCACTGACATGAGCCATAAGCTTGAAACCAGCTGGTCTGGAGATAGGGATAATGAGAGAGATTTTGAATTCTATCTTTTTCAGCTCTTATAAAAACAAACCTTGTTTAGAGATATTGGTAAGCTCCATCTAGTGATCATTTGATTTTGTTGAAAAAAATAAGGATTTAAGTTTGGACTGTGATGATGTTTTAGTGTCATTGGATGTTTCTGAGATGTATGGATCTATTGATAGAATTGATTCAATTAAAATAATTAATCAAGCTTTATTTGAAAAGAATGTTGATAATCAATTAATATGTTTTGTGATGAAGGCTTTAAATTTTATTGAACAAAATATTGTTGCATCCTTTAATGGTAAATTTTATAAGATGAGTAAAGGTTGGCCAATGGTATTACCAATGGTGGCACAGTTATGTAGTTTTGTTTTGTCTTATTATGAAGAAAAAATTTAAGCAAATTTATATTTATGGGAAATATTAAGATATATACGAGATATGTGGATGATGTTTTTGTATGTGCTTCTTCAGAAGTGATTAATAAAATTTTTGATGAATATAATAAATTAAAAGGTCTTAAGTGGACTATGGAGAAATAATATAATAATAGTATTAAATATTTAGATTTGATGATTTCAAAGAAGAAAAATATGATTGACTATAAATTGTTTATTAAACCTATTGAAATGAATGAGTATATTCCATATTTATCTAAAGTACCACATACTTATAAAATGGCTGGTTTTAGGTCTTTTTTACATAGAAATAATATTTTGTGTAAATATGCATGTGATAAAAAGGAAAATACTTGAAAATTATGTAAGTGAATTATTAAGTGTGGGTTATAGTATAAAAGAAATTTATCATGTGGTTTGTCAATTTAGTAAGAAAATTAATAGAAATATTGGTGATGAAGAAATTGAGAGTAAGAAGTGGATTTCTTTGCATTTTTATAATAATAATCAAGTAAAATTTATGAAAAAAGTTTATAATAGTATATATAATGTATCATTTTATAGATCAGTTAATTTAAATAGAATGGTTAATAATTCAAAAGATAAGTTAGAAAAAAAAATATTGTGAGTAATGTAATTTATAGAATTTTTGTGGGTGTAACTTATCATATGTGGAAGAATCTAGATGTATTATGGAGAAAAGAATTAAAGAACATAAATTGTTGTATAAAAGAGTTTTGAGAAATATACAGATATGTAGTGATAGTAATAATGAAGTGAAGTTATAAACTGAATCTGTTCTTTATGTTCATGATAGGAATTGTAATTTTAGATTTGATTTTGATATAAGCAAAATAAAAATGTTAGGCCAAGAGAGAGATATTGAAAAAAGAAAAAAAAAAGGCAGTTTTTATTAGTAGGTATAAAAATACAATAATCAACAGACAGTCAGCAAATGTTAGGATTAATGAATTGTGGGATATTTAAATTGACATGTGTTTCTGGTTGGTAATAGATGATTCCGTTTTGAAAGTTGAGTTGATAATGATTATAAATATAATCAAAAATATTTCTTTATGGGATTATATTTATATTATATTATAAATTGTATACCGTTGTTTGGAATATATTTAAGTTTCCTTATTGAAGATTTTATTTTGTTATATACATATATATATGAAAAACAAA
This sequence comes from Epiperipatus broadwayi, assembly GCA_028023455.1. Lineage (NCBI taxonomy): Eukaryota > Metazoa > Onychophora > Udeonychophora > Euonychophora > Peripatidae > Epiperipatus > Epiperipatus broadwayi. The sequence goes on from JAQFVV010001120.1 coordinate 27,800, forward strand.
AACAAGTTTTATATACGTAAAAACCTGCTATCGCTTGTATTAATGATCAATAGATGGAGCTTTATCAAGACCTCCAAACAAGCGTATTTCTTTACATAAACGTCAGAGTCAATATTCACTGTCTCTTTCATTTTGCTCCACCCTCAGATCAGCTGATTTCAAGCTGATTTGTTCTCATCAGTGAATGGATAGGAGTTAGAAACTAGACCTAAATATTAACTCCAAGCGTTTATGCAAAACATTTCTATCAGTTTGCAAGCATGAATTTTTTAGACACCTAAATGTCTTCAAACTCAGCCTATCAAACTAAATAGCTATATGGGTCTGATATCAGTTCAGTTTCTCCACATAGTCAAAGCTTCTGCAATCTATATCATTGCAAGAAAACTTTAAAGGTACATTTATGAAAAACAAAAACAAGTTTTATATACGTAAAAACCTGCTATCGCTTGTATTAATGATCAATAGATGGAGCTTTACCAAGTGTATTTGTTTGGAGGTCTTGGTAAAGCTCCATCTATTGATCATTAATACAAGCGATAGCAGGTTTTTACATATATAAAACTTGACTTTGTTTTTCATAAATGTACCTTTAAAGTTTTCTTGCAATGATATAGATTGCAGAAGCTTTGACTATGTAAAGAAACTGAACTGATATCAGATACATATAGCTATCTAGTTTGATAGGCTGAGTTTGAAGACATTTAGGTGTCTAAAAAATTCATGCTTGCAAACTGATAAAAACGTTTTGCATAAATGCTTGGAGTTAATATTCAGGTCTAGTTTCTAACTCGTATCCCTTCACTGATGAGAGCAAATCAGCTTGAAATCAGCTGATCTGAGGGTGGAGCAAAATGAAAGAGACAGTGAATATTGACTCTGACATTTATGTAAACAAATACACTTGTTTGGAGGTATCGGTAAAGCTCCATCTATTGATCATATATATATATATATATATATATATATATATATATATATATATATATATATAGTTTCCAACCAGTAGCCACCTAAACATTTACAGTAAATATAGCAACCAATATCTCTAACTGTTCTCAAGGCAACCTTCACACCTTTTAATAGCAAGAATATTATTTGAGGTCTGTATTTTTTCAAAGCAGTATATGTAATTCTATAACTAAATATTTATAAATACAGTAATTAGATAATTAAAAACTTTTATTCATTTAGGAGCAGTTTCAGTTATTCTAGAAATCTTTGTAAACGAATACTTTGAAAGGCTAACTTTCCTACAATTCCATTATCTTAATTTTTCCTGCCTGCCTGCTAATTAAGTCATGTTTGTATTTATATATTAGCATAGCTTTCTTTACTTTCTTTTTATTGTTATTTTTTTTTCAATTTGCAATATTTTTACATTATTAAAATTGAAGTCAAAATCATAAATACATGACTTATTATGGTCATAAAAAACAGTATTCTTTAGTTATTTTTTCCAACATTCATCTCATTTCACCTATATATCCAATACTGCATATACATATCCATTTATAAATAACACAATATTTATTTAAAAATGAGGTTTTTTTCTTTAGAGTTATTTATTAATTTGTTTAATGAAGGAGGTGTGTTAAATGCAATATCACATACACTTTTATAAATTTTTCTTATAAAATTGACTTGATCATTCAAAATATATGGTATTGATATCCATATTTTTTATTAGCAGGATAATCAATATTATTATTAAAGTTGTTATTCTTATATTTTGTATTAACATCTCTAATAACATTATATATATGATTATAATTGTAGCCAATATTTAGAAATTCCTTCTAATATATTTAAATATTTTTGCATTTATCTGATGAATATTTTCAAAGACTATTATTTCTAAATAAGAAAGACTTCAAACCTGACAATTTGGGTGGCATTGGCACTCTTGATTTATATGGAATATAACCTCCTTTTACTACTGGTTTAGTGATCCTACAGTAATCCAGCATACATTGATTTCTCATTATTTTAAGATCAAGAATCTGAATGCACAAAAATAAGTAGAAATCAATGTATGTCCTCCTTCGAAGGGTAGAAAGAAAAAAAATACATTTTTTGATGAAGAACATGTTCTTCAGTTGAAATATTAAAGTATTTTTTTATATAAGTATTTTTTCCAATATATATATATATATATACATATATATTGTAATGGTATAAATATAGCATATATATATATATATATATATTGTGCCCTTGTCTGTAGGTCATAGGTAGGATAGAAAGGTCAATTATAAAAAAATTTTAAATTTTAAGTTAGATTTAGGTGATATAAAAGTAATAATAGTTTTGTAATACAATTTTAAGCTAAAATACCTAATAGATCATAGTGTAATAAAGTATTTTAAAAAGTAAACAGTTAAATAAAGTTTTAATATCATTGCTTATGGTTGTGAAAGCTGGCCATACAAAATAACACAGCTATAGATAGTTAAAATTATTGTAATGATTTTAAAATAATAGTTCCAGAATTAATAGATTAAATAAATGAAATATAATTTTATAGTTAGTCAAAATTAATAGGATATATTTTTTTTAATAAACTTTAGGATGGTGAGAGTTATATTTGGTTCTATAAGTTTCAATTTATTTTCCAAAATTTTATAAAGTACATTAGTTTTGGTGATTTAAACCGAGACATAAATAAAAATTTATTATTTTATAAAGTAGATAGACACGTGATCGTATATTAAATGCCTTCACGCACACACACACTTGGTAGATAATAATAAAGTTTGTGAATTTAAAAACTAGATATAATTGCCATCCATCATTAAAATTAAAAGTTAAAAATGTTATATATTGTCTTAATAATTATTTTAAAGATCAAAAAATAAGTTTATCAAGATATGATTTAATTTAATAATATTAAGTTAAAGTAATATTCTAGACATTACGTCATAAATATTTATTTAAAAGTACAGTCTATTATCCCAAAATAGAATGACTAATATTGTTCGCGCTAAAAACAATTATTGACCAATCAACGGATTTAAATTGGCAAGAAAAAAATCTAGGATAGACAGAAGCGGGAGACGGAATGTGAAAGTTGAAGAGGACGGTAACCTTTTTGAATTGCTTGTAACATCAAAGCTGAAAAAAGTAGTTTAAATTTATAAATTAATAATTATTCTAAAGTTAGTCTTTAACAGATAATATAATTTGTATCCAGAAAGATGATTTGCTAATTTCTACGTGATCTTACCGGTGGATTTATTCAAATTTGACCATTCATACTACAGTAAAGATGGAAATACCAAAAATAATAATTGAAATAATTATTAAAAGAAAAATGAATGAAAATTGTATAAGTTTTATTTTATTTGTGCTCAACCAGAAACTAAGTCCTATAACTTTAAAGAATACAAAGAAGACGCTGTGTGAAAATATAAGAAAGAAAATATTTACTATTGAGAAAATCTTATGACGAACATTTGTTTTATAAGTGCTTAAAACTAAGTCATATTTCTCTATGAGAAAAATCATATTATGTGTTCAAATAAATATAAAGAAAATGAGGAAGAAAAATATGTTATATTAAAGGAAAACATTATTTAAAAATATAATTTCCAAAAGTAAAAAGCAGAAGAAAAGCCATAGTCCTGTATAAAGTGCTATATGAATTTACTAAAAGGAAACTAGATTTTATCTTATCATAGAAAAGAGGAAAGATATTAAAATGGAAGAAATATTGTTTAAACAGATATAAAAATTAATCACTAAAAGGAGAAAATGGATCCATGGAAATAAAGAAAAATTTAATGAATTTTTAAAATAAAGTACAAGATGCATCGAGGGAAAACCAAGCGCGCGGGGGAAAAAGCTAGCAGACTATGTAAAGGAGATCTCAAGAATAAGTGGAAAAAGATGAAGAAAATTAAGGATCATCGTCCAAGAAGAATTAATAAACATAATTAAAATTTTAAATAGAACATTAAGTGACTAAAGAAAATAAAGTATATTTTTTTATTTAGCTTTGCAAGGAACGATTTTCCAAGCGAATCCAACAAAGATGTATCGTAAATATAATTTTAATATTTTTTTTTATTGTATTTAAAGTATAAAATTGAATTAGCTTAGGGAAACATATAAACATAAAGTTTATAATAGTTATATTTAAAATATGAGCTAATGGAATGAGAGAAATATTAATAAATAAAAATGTGTGTATGGAAAATTTTAAATACCTACTAGAAGTCCTGGAATGGAGAAGTTTACAAATACGATCCAGAGGATAGAGATCGTTGGTAATTTTAATATTATTAGTAATATGTAATGTAAATTTTTTTTTTTAGGTCATCTATTAATGAATGAGGTATGAACGATGTTAAAAGTTATAAGTACACATTTATCCAACATCAAACATATTTGAAAGAGTAGTAAAACTTTAAAATGTGCATGCAATAAATAATCTAAAATAATTAATAATAAGTAATATATTAATTGTGTGATTCTTTTGAATTTTATATTGAAAATATCTAAATAGTTTAGAACAATAAAGATAGAAATGTACGAGAAGTATAGTAAAGAATTTTCTTAAGAATAGCTGTATAGTTATATTAAAAATGAATTTTATTATTATTAGCAAAGTTGATAGAGAATTTGTCGATGTAATGTAGAGATGAATCTGAAGAAATCAATCAGATAGTGACTTGGGAGTACTGATGTCAAAGGAAACCAAGAGGATGTTTTATTGAACTATCAGGAATGAAATATGGAGATCATAATAATTTGTGTGACTACAGTATAGATAACCTAGCCCTATAACTGAGCACATGTATTCTGGACAGTGTCTTTACATATCTTTGAAACTTTCTGATGTGATGAAGCTGAAGAAATAGCTTTAGCATCCATTCAATATTAGAGGCAGATAGACAGATAAAAGTCACTCCTCTATGGCGTCCTTAAATTCACTGTGCCATGATTATTGAAGTTTTATAAAGGATAATATCTTGTTTATTTTGATCCAATGCATCTATATCTTCGCTATCTTGATTTCATGAAAATACATCGTCAGGGAGATAATTTTATAGAAATGATACATAAGATAGAAAGGAAGCTAGATAGTAGTCATGTAAGAATAGTTGTTTACTAGAGTAAAGTAGAATTGTATAAGTCCAAAGTGAAAGTATAAGTATTATAAAAGATGGAGAATCATATGATATAATTTAAAAGAAAAAAGAACTTAAAACCTTAGAATTAAGTTTTAAAGCAATAATAAGGTTTTGGAATATTGCACGTGATATTTTAATAGAAGAGATTGTACATTTGTGTGACGAAATGATTTAAAATGTATAGTAAAAAAAAATGTGTATTTGTATATGGTGTGTGGATGACGATAATTGCTATATAAAGCTTGGGATAGGATCAATAATTTGAATAATAATTATTATATGATCGATGATAAAACTGAACATCAACTTGTCATAAGGATTAAATTCTGTAGGATTCCATACTAACAAGAATATAATTAGAATTTAGTAATTTTGTATAATTTTACATAAAAGTAAAGATTTTATAGAAATACAAACCTGCAATTATAGGGATATAAATGTCAATAGAAAATTTTAACAGATATAGGTTTGTGTATTAAACTAAGCTTAAAACATGTATCTGAAGATAATAATATTGTGAAATATATTTTTGTAATTATTAATGGTAAAAGGGTAAAAGTAAAATTAGATAATAATAATGTTAAGACATCAACGGGTAGAAATAAAAGAATTTGTAATAAGTAAATAGGGATATCCGCTGTAAATAATGTACAAATTGTTACTTGTTATGATGTTAATAAATTGTTATAAAATTTTATTAGTAGCTTTGTGTCTTGGTTGTTGTTTTTCCTACACATGAAATGCATGAAATCACAACGCACGTTTATAATTAAACATATTTAAGATTTTGCACAAAATAAATAAACATTAGAAATTTTAATAATTTATTTTATTTTATTTACATAATGAAATGAAAGAAGTATAATTAAAACAGATATGGTCATAACTTGATGACTGCCACAATACTTAAGTAAAATATATGCAAACGTTACCACATAACCTTTGATTATCGGATTGACAAATATTACCACGAAAATATTTAATACATCTTGAAAGAAAAGAGGATTGTATTACTCTATTATTGTCATTGTTATTATTAATTAGTTATTTATTACGTAGTGAACTGTGACATAAAATTCCCTTATCATAGTTGACTATGTCAATATAAAATCAGTTTTAATTACAATTTATAAACCTGAGATTTGATTTAATTATTTATTTACTAATTGATTTATCTATTTGATTTGACATGATTAGATCAATTTAATTCTATTTTATTTAATTAATTTATTTTATGTGAGCTAGATTTTGTTTTAAAAATATTAAGACATGATAAAGTTTTAGAAGTCATAAGAATGCTATTAATCAATTATTTATGATAGTGTTCGTATGCCATTGGGATAGTATCTCAATGAAATCTCATCTTGTACCTTTGTCATTGCTCCAGGTCTCATGGGAATAATGAAAGATATTTGTGTTGATTTTATTTCATAAACACGACTAGATTTAATAAAATTCTGAGCTAGTAATTATTTTATTTAAATTATAACGATATGTTTGATAGACTGAGCTAAAGAACCCGGAATTATTATTAATGTTAATTATTATTGACCGGAAATAAAGAAGTAACGAAAATCCGGAATAATTAGTATACTCTTGGCATGTTGTTGTTAATATTATTATGGAGCAAGCGAGGGAAGAGAGGGAGGTTAGAATATATATATATATGAAAATAAATATACAAAATAACTTAAGAAAAAATAAAAACATAATAAAACACACAATTACTTCTCTATAGAGCTGCTTTAGTATTTCAACAGGCAGAACTGATGAAAACCAGTCTTATTGACCATAAGAAAAAACATAAAATTACAAAGTAGTAGCCTAGGTCAATGAGGCAGCATGGATGCAAAAGTTATATTTCATTACATTCAAAGGACATTTGTTTAATTAAATAGATATTAGGTTTATGTAATTGAATACAAACTTAGCCAAATAATAATAATAATCTGAAGCAAATCTTAATGTATATGTTATATCTCATGTAATTATTCTTGTAATTATTCTTTAATGTTTGTGCATGTTTATTGTATATGATATATTCAATTTGGATGTCATGGCTAAATAAATACTCCACTTTATTATATCTCCACATATTCTCTTTAACTAAATAATATCTAAATAGAATATGTCTAAGAGTTCTACATTAGACTATCTGCATGAATATAATCAAATATCCATGATTAATATAATTTTAACTAAGTAAATATAAAAAGCAAAAATAAAATTAATAGAAAGTCTTAAATGCAGTATACCAGCTTTGATAGATTGTTTTGAAAATCAAAGTGCTGAAGAGAATTGCTCCAAAGAATGGCGAAGACTAATATGCGAAACATGCACAGTATGGTAAATTATATGTACAAGATTTTTTGATAATGTGACACAAAAATATTTTCTATAGATATAATGAGGATCCCTTTCATTATCCAAATCTCTTTATATTTTCTTGATTCAGGAATCTGCCATAAGCTAGTTCAGTGCATTTGAGATTTTCATATTAGTTTTATTTTACCTTTTTATATTAATATAAATAGTAGAAGATTGGAAGAAGAATAAATTTATATGTTTTTATGCAGAATGCCTTTTAATAAAAAATATTTAAAATTCTAAAATAAAATATCAAAATAAAATAATAAATAAAATTACATTATTTTTATCAGTAAATAAATTTAAACACTCCTTTTCTATTCAGTCATTAAATAATTCTATTGTTATCTTAGCTTTTTCTAAACAAAACAAAATTAATTAAAAACGAAGTTTCATCCCTTTAATGAATTCATTATATGGTCAAATCTTCTTTAAATTAAAGTACATTATTTTTATTAGTAAATAACTTCACACACTTCTTTTCTATTTCTTCATTAAATAATGCAGGTGTTATATTATTTTTTTTTTCTAAACAAAACAAAATCAATTAAAAACGAAGTTTAAACCTTTTAATGAAAATAGATCAAATAAACTTCCAAGCATACTATTATGTTATTACAAACGAATTTATTATTATGGACAAATCTTTTTCTTTAAAATTCAATGTTTAAAATATGTTTACAACTAAACATATATTTAAGTGCTTGTACATAATATTCTCTCTCGTATAATTGCATATCATGTAGAATGTATTTACAAAAATAAAGTGTACTTATAAAGAAAATATTGATGTTTGCAGATTTTTTAATTTTTTTTATGGCACTAAGGTAATAAATATTGTTACAGCGTTTGTGAATTAAAATTATTCATAACAGTTATGTCTAATACTTACTCTTACAATGAAACTTGTACTAATAATCTAATTTTTTCAAGGTAAGCATTTATATATAAATATATTAATTTCTAAGTAAGTAAACAAAATGTTAAAGATACTTACGTGAATATAAGTCATTCACCAATATTTACAATATATAGATATTCAAATGTATATTTCTAGCAAAAATTAAATTGAAAATATTCAAATTACCCCCTCATTCATTATGACATTCCAACAATTTTCTTGTGAGCAAATACAATATTAAACCAATGTAAAGATGTTAAATAATGAAATTTAAAATATTTGATAATTTAATCTCAATCTCTTTGTTTGAATTGCTCTAGAATTTCAATATTTAATTTTTTCTATCACATAACAATCCCAATCACGTTTGTACTTTCTTTTTGCATCTACTTACCATTCACTCTAAAACTTTTTTCATTAAACTATACCTTTTTTTTTTAGTATATGTCCAATCCAACTTCTCTTTCTAATTTCCTCAGTCACTCTTCTTTTTTATTAACTCTTGTGCAAAATTTTCTTCATTTGTTATTTTATATATCCAACTGATTTTTTTTTAAATTTTATTATCCATGTCCATATTTTAAAGGTTTCAATATATTCTTTAATTATTAATCACTGTCCACATATGGGTTTTAATTAACCTCTTTCTTATTTCTCACTTCAAATGTACACAAAATATTTTTTTTCTTAATAAGTACCTTCTTTGTCAATGCTATCATTCCTTTAATTTCATCTCCACTTCTTCCCTGCTCATACAATCAACTACCCAATTAGCTATATCTCTTTATCTGTTGAACTATGTTATTATAGATTTCAATTTTGCAATGCTCCCTTTCTATAAATTATAGTTGGTTTTCTCAACATTAATATTTGTTCCATATTTCAAACATTCTTCCACCATTTTATTGATTATATTCTGATAGCCCTTTCATTCTCAGCTATAAGAGTCATATCATATGCAAATATTATATATTTTATTATTCTACTTCCAACAATTGCTCTTTCACAGTCTAAATAATTATTTAACATGCCTTCTAAATAGATATTAAAAAGAACAAGAGGCATACTGCATCATTGCCTAACTCCTCTTTTTATATTCATTTCATTAGCATCATTGTTCACCAGTCTAATTATTATTATTTGCCCAATATTCCAAATCAATCATCTCTTTACAAAATGCTCCTTTATTTTTTATGTTTATCATAAGTTTATTACAAATTACTCTATCAAATAATTTTTCAAAATCCACAACACATATATCAAATCTTTTATACTTTAATATATATATATATATATATATATATATATATATATATATATATATATATATATATATATATATATATATATATATATATATATGTCCACAGATGGCGTCCTACCAAGACTGCCAATCAAGCGTGTTTTGTTTACATAAACGTCAGAGTAGTTAGTATTCACTATCTCTAACTATAATTCCACTTTCAGATCATGATTTCAAGCTATTTGCTATCGTCAGTGAAAGACAGGAATAAAGAAACTAGATCTGAATACAAACTCTGAGCGTTTATGAAACAATTTCTATTCAGCTTGCAAGCGTGAATTTTTTAGACACGTAATGTCTTCAAACTCAGCATAGCAAACCAGATAGCTACATGGGTCTGATCTCTCAGTTCAGCATCACCACATAGTAGAAGCCTCTGCAATCTATATCATTGCAAGAAAGACCTCAAAGGTACATTTATGATAAACAAAAATGCAAGTTAAAAAACTTGCTAACGCTTGTATTTATGTCCACAGATGGCGTCCTACCAAGACTGCCAATCAAGCGTGTTTTGTTTACATAAACGTCAGAGTAGTTAGTATTCACTATCTCTAACTATAATTCCACTTTCAGATCATGATTTCAAGCTATTTGCTATCGTCAGTGAAAGACAGGAATAAAGAAACTAGATCTGAATACAAAAACTCTGAGCGTTTATGAAACAATTTCTATTCAGCTTGCAAGCGTGAATTTTTTAGACACGTAATGTCTTCAAACTCAGCATAGCAAACCAGATAGCTACATGGGTCTGATCTCAGTTCAGCATCACCACATAGTAGAAGCCTCTGCAATCTATATCATTGCAAGAAAGACCTCAAAGGTACATTTATGATAAACAAAAATGCAAGTTAAAAAACTTGCTAACGCTTGTATTTATGTCCACAGATGGCGTCCTACCAAGACTGCCAATCAAGCGTGTTTTGTTTACATAAACGTCAGAGTAGTTAGTATTCACTATCTCTAACTATAATTCCACTTTCAGATCATGATTTCAAGCTATTTGCTATCGTCAGTGAAAGACAGGAATAAAGAAACTAGATCTGAATACAAACTCTGAGCGTTTATGAAACAATTTCTATTCAGCTTGCAAGCGTGAATTTTTTAGACACGTAATGTCTTCAAACTCAGCATAGCAAACCAGATAGCTACATGGGTCTGATCTCAGTTCAGCATCACCACATAGTAGAAGCCTCTGCAATCTATATCATTGCAAGAAAGACCTCAAAGGTACATTTATGATAAACAAAAATGCAAGTTAAAAAACTTGCTAACGCTTGTATTTATGTCCACAGATGGCGTCCTACCAAGACTGCCAATCAAGCGTGTTTTGTTTACATAAACGTCAGAGTAGTTAGTATTCACTATCTCTAACTATAATTCCACTTTCAGATCATGATTTCAAGCTATTTGCTATCGTCAGTGAAAGACAGGAATAAAGAAACTAGATCTGAATACAAACTCTGAGCGTTTATGAAACAATTTCTATTCAGCTTGCAAGCGTGAATTTTTTAGACACGTAATGTCTTCAAACTCAGCATAGCAAACCAGATAGCTACATGGGTCTGATCTCAGTTCAGCATCACCACATAGTAGAAGCCTCTGCAATCTATATCATTGCAAGAAAGACCTCAAAGGTACATTTATGATAAACAAAAATGCAAGTTAAAAAACTTGCTAACGCTTGTATTTATGTCCACAGATGGCGTCCTACCAAGACTGCCAATCAAGCGTGTTTTGTTTACATAAACGTCAGAGTAGTTAGTATTCACTATCTCTAACTATAATTCCACTTTCAGATCATGATTTCAAGCTATTTGCTATCGTCAGTGAAAGACAGGAATAAAGAAACTAGATCTGAATACAAACTCTGAGCGTTTATGAAACAATTTCTATTCAGCTTGCAAGCGTGAATTTTTTAGACACGTAATGTCTTCAAACTCAGCATAGCAAACCAGATAGCTACATGGGTCTGATCTCAGTTCAGCATCACCACATAGTAGAAGCCTCTGCAATCTATATCATTGCAAGAAAGACCTCAAAGGTACATTTATGATAAACAAAAATGCAAGTTAAAAAACTTGCTAACGCTTGTATTTATGTCCACAGATGGCGTCCTACCAAGACTGCCAATCAAGCGTGTTTTGTTTACATAAACGTCAGAGTAGTTAGTATTCACTATCTCTAACTATAATTCCACTTTCAGATCATGATTTCAAGCTATTTGCTATCGTCAGTGAAAGACAGGAATAAAGAAACTAGATCTGAATACAAACTCTGAGCGTTTATGAAACAATTTCTATTCAGCTTGCAAGCGTGAATTTTTTAGACACGTAATGTCTTCAAACTCAGCATAGCAAACCAGATAGCTACATGGGTCTGATCTCAGTTCAGCATCACCACATAGTAGAAGCCTCTGCAATCTATATCATTGCAAGAAAGACCTCAAAGGTACATTTATGATAAACAAAAATGCAAGTTAAAAAACTTGCTAACGCTTGTATTTATGTCCACAGATGGCGTCCTACCAAGACTGCCAATCAAGCGTGTTTTGTTTACATAAACGTCAGAGTAGTTAGTATTCACTATCTCTAACTATAATTCCACTTTCAGATCATGATTTCAAGCTATTTGCTATCGTCAGTGAAAGACAGGAATAAAGAAACTAGATCTGAATACAAACTCTGAGCGTTTATGAAACAATTTCTATTCAGCTTGCAAGCGTGAATTTTTTAGACACGTAATGTCTTCAAACTCAGCATAGCAAACCAGATAGCTACATGGGTCTGATCTCAGTTCAGCATCACCACATAGTAGAAGCCTCTGCAATCTATATCATTGCAAGAAAGACCTCAAAGGTACATTTATGATAAACAAAAATGCAAGTTAAAAAACTTGCTAACGCTTGTATTTATGTCCACAGATGGCGTCCTACCAAGACTGCCAATCAAGCGTGTTTTGTTTACATAAACGTCAGAGTAGTTAGTATTCACTATCTCTAACTATAATTCCACTTTCAGATCATGATTTCAAGCTATTTGCTATCGTCAGTGAAAGACAGGAATAAAGAAACTAGATCTGAATACAAACTCTGAGCGTTTATGAAACAATTTCTATTCAGCTTGCAAGCGTGAATTTTTTAGACACGTAATGTCTTCAAACTCAGCATAGCAAACCAGATAGCTACATGGGTCTGATCTCAGTTCAGCATCACCACATAGTAGAAGCCTCTGCAATCTATATCATTGCAAGAAAGACCTCAAAGGTACATTTATGATAAACAAAAATGCAAGTTAAAAAACTTGCTAACGCTTGTATTTATGTCCACAGATGGCGTCCTACCAAGACTGCCAATCAAGCGTAAACACGCTTGATTGGCAGTCTTGGTAGGACGCCATCTGTGGACATAAATACAAGCGTTAGCAAGTTTTTAACTTGCATTTTGTTTATCATAAATGTACCTTTGAGTCTTTCTTGCAATGATATAGATTGCAGAGCTTCTACTATGTGGTGATGCTGAACTGAGATCAGAGCCATGTAGCTATCTGGTTTGCTATGCTGAGTTTGAAGACATTACGTGTCTAAAAAATTCACGCTTGCAAGCTGAATAGAAATTGTTTCATAAACGCTCAGAGTTTGTATTCAGATCTAGTTTCTTTATTCCTGTCTTTCACTGACGATAGCAAATAGCTTGAAATCATGATCTGAAAGTGGAATTATAGTTAGAGATAGTGAATACTAACTACTCTGACGTTTATGTAAACAAAACACGCTTGATTGGCAGTCTTAGTTAGGACGCCATCTGTGGACATAAATACAAGCGTTAGCAATGTTTTTAACTTGCATTTTGTTTATCATAAATGTACCTTTGAGTCTTCTTTTGCAATGATATAGATTGCAGAGGCTTCTACTATGTGGTGATGCTGAACTGAGATCAGACCCATGTAGCTATCTGGTTTGCTATGCTGAGTTTGAAGACATTACGTGTCTAAAAATTCACGCTTGCAAGCTGAATAGAAATTGTTTCATAAACGCTCAGAGTTTGTATTCAGATCTAGTTTCTTTATTCCTGTCTTTCACTGGCGATAGCAAATAGCTTGAAATCATGATCTGAAAGTGGAATTATAGTTAGAGATAGTGAATACTAACTACTCTGACGTTTATGTAAACAAAACTACGCTTGATTGGCAGTCTTGTAGGATAACATCTGTGGACATAAATACAAGCGTTAGCAAGTTTTTTAACTTGCATTTTTGTTTATCATAAATGTACCTTTGAGGTCTTTCTTGCAATGATATAGATTGCAGAGGCTTCTACTATGTGGTGATGCTGAACTGAGATCAGACCCATGTAGCTATCTGGTTTGCTATGCTGAGTTTGAAGACATTACGTGTCTAAAAAATTCACGCTTGCAAGCTGAATAGAAATTGTTTCATAAACGCTCAGAGTTTGTATTCAGATCTAGTTTCTTTATTCCTGTCTTTCACTGACGATAGCAAATAGCTTGAAATCATGATCTGAAAGTGGAATTATAGTTAGAGATAGTGAATACTAACTACTCTGACGTTTATGTAAACAAAACACGCTTGATTGGCAGTCTTGGTAGGACGCCATCTGTGGACATAAATACAAGCGTTAGCAAGTTAAAAAACTTGCTAACGCTTTTTGTTTATCATAAATGTACCTTTGAGGTCTTTCTTGCAATGATATAGATTGCAGAGGCTTCTACTATGTGGTGATGCTGAACTGAGATCAGACCCATGTAGCTATCTGGTTTGCTATGCTGAGTTTGAAGACATTACGTGTCTAAAAAATTCACGCTTGCAAGCTGAATAGAAATTGTTTCATAAACGCTCAGAGTTTGTATTCAGATCTAGTTTCTTTATTCCTGTCTTTCACTGACGATAGCAAATAGCTTGAAATCATGATCTGAAAGTGGAATTATAGTTAGAGATAGTGAATACTAACTACTCTGACGTTTATGTAAACAAAACACGCTTGATTGGCGGTCTTGGTAGGACGCCATCTGTGGACATAAATACAAGCGTTAGCAAGTTTTTTAACTTGCATTTTTGTTTATCATAAATGTACCTTTGAGGTCTTTCTTGCAATGATATAGATTGCAGAGGCTTCTACTATGTGGTGATGCTGAACTGAGATCAGACCCATGTAGCTATCTGGTTTGCTATGCTGAGTTTGAGGACATTACGTGTCTAAAAAATTCACGCTTGCAAGCTGAATAGAAATTGTTTCATAAACGCTCAGAGTTTGTATTCAGATCTAGTTTCTTTATTCCTGTCTTTCACTGACGATAGCAAATAGCTTGAAATCATGATCTGAAAGTGGAATTATAGTTAGAGATAGTGAATACTAACTACTCTGACGTTTATGTAAACAAAACACGCTTGATTGGCAGTCTTGGTAGGACGCCATCTGTGGACATAAATACAAGCGTTAGCAAGTTTTTTAACTTGCATTTTTGTTTATCATATATATATATATATATATATATATATATATATCCATAATTGTTCTGACAACACCAATAGACATCCATGGTACTTTTCCCTATGGAAACCAAAATTTTTTCCTCCTATATAATATTCTACCTTCCCATAAATTATTTGAGATAAATCTTCAATAAAATTTTAGAAGCATGAGCTACCAAACTTATTGTCATGTATGCTTCATATTTAATAGTTTTCTTTTTTTTTTTTTTTGCAATTGTAATGATTATAGTCCTTAAAATGCAGCTAGCATAGATGAAACTGTAGTTCTAGTTATACAGATATCATTACCAAGATATATTACTATACATTCCTGTTCAACTAACACATATTTGGAATTAAATAAATTTGACATTATTTGTTTTTGATAAATACATTACTACTCATAATGGATACACAAATGCTTTTGATCACACTAAACATCATTTTAAAATTGTTATGGAAGAGTTTAATGCAAGAATTGTTAATAAAATGAAATATAAAAGTGTGTAGGTAAATTTGGTTATATGGATAGAAATGAGAGAGTATATAGATTTGTGGAGTTTGCAGAAAAAGAACAACTTTATATTATGAATTCTTTTGTGAGAAAAAAATGTTAAAAGGAAATGGACATGGAAACAACTAAATGAACATACAGCAGAATTGGATTATATTTTGACTAACAGAAAATATATGTTCCAAGATTGTAATATTTTTATAAATTCACCACAGGGAGTGATCATTAATTAGTAAAATTAATGTAAAATACTGTTAATTCAAAATTATAGAGATATAAATTACTAAGAGAACTGATATTTACAGGTGAAATTCCTAATCTTCAGAAACATTCTAATGTATTTAAATTGGATTTTGCAAATAAGTTTCAAGTTCTAGTAGCTTTTGACAATGATTCACATTTGAATGAAATTAATAAGAAAATAATAATACAATTTTAAAAACTGCAACAAAGGTAGTTGGTAGAAAAAAAGAGCAATTGACCAACAAAATTGACTGAGACCAGAACATTTATGAGGAAAAGAAGTAATATGAAGATATATAAAAATAATGCATTAGAAAGGATTTTATAACAATAATTGTAAAATGGTTTAAAAAAGAGTTGAAAATGATATAATAAAGTATAATTGTGATCTAAGAATGTAATCTGTAGAAAAGAATAAAAGTCTCAAGAATGTAAATTAACACTGTTGGGATTGGTAGAAAACTTATATTTGCAATAAGAAAAAAAAGATGGAACTGTTACTAAAAAGATAGATGCCAACATGAAATGGGTAGAAGTGTTTTATTAAGAATTATATAGTAATAAATTCTACATCTATTATATCTTCTGAATTGTCCAGAATTTTAAATATAAAATTGAGACATTTATGAAAAAAGGAAAATGTCCAGATAATGATGGAATTTACAATCAATATATTAAAAAAGCAGATGAAGACTTAGAAAAAAATTTCAAAGTTATAAACCAAATATCTAAATGGTAAATATGTACCAGATGATTGGAAGAATACAGTATTAATATTAACATTTAAAAAAAGTGATAAAGAAGATATTATAAATTATGGACTTATCAGCATCTTATGAGTTTTATATATTTTTTTACCAAGATAATCACAACTCATCTACAAAGAACATTGGATTTCAACAAACCAAGAGAACATGCTGGATTTAAAAGTGGTTTTAGTACAGTAGATCATATACAAGTATTGGTAGAAGTTATAAAAAGAAGCAATGATACATATGATTTGTAGATTAAAAAAAACATTTGATTCTATAAAACACATCATCAGTGATTAAAGCATTAGATCGTCAATAAATAGACCCAGTTATATTGTCATATTCTGAGGAATATTTATAAAAACGAATTAGCATCAATTAGATTGTCTAATAATACTTGGAAGATTAACATTCAGAAGGGTTTAAGACAATGTGACTCATATCTCCAAAACTTTTATAGCAGTGTTGCAAGAAGTATTTTCTGGATGAAAAAATTGAAAGTCTAAAAGAATAAAAGTAAATTGAGATTATTTAAGTCATTTAGATTTTGCAGATTATGTAGTTGTTTGATGCAAATAATGCTTTAGATCATCAAGAAATTTTGCATGAGTTATAACATAAAAATAAGAAAGCAGGACTAAAGGCAAATGTTGAAAAGACTAAAGTAATGTTCAATGAAGTTCTTTCAAGGGATGAAAATAAAGATTGATTATGATGTATATGAAAAAGTTTACAACTATAAATACCTTTATCAGATTATTCACACAGATGAAAACATAATGGATGAAATTTATCATAGAATTAAACTTGATTGGAGTGTTTTTGGTAGAAATAACTTGATACTAAAAGTAACTATACCAATGTGTTTGAAAAGAAGATTTTTAATAAATATGTTTTACACATTATTCATTATGGATCTGAGAGTTGGATACTTAATAGAAGAGTAATATAGAGACTTCAGATCATTCAAAAAAGTCTGGAAAGATGCATGTTAAAATAACACTTAGATTGAAAATACAATATATGGGCAAGATAGCAAACATGTGTTACTGACAGCATTGACAAAATTATGAGTTTGATGTAGAATTGGGGTGGACATATTGCTAAAAGTAATGATGAAAATGAACAGTTTTAATCTCTAACTAAATTTTAATTACATTGTAACAGATTCAGAATGAGACCACATGTGAGATGGATTGATGAAATAAGAAAGTGTGCAGGCATGATTTCGAGAAGAGAGGCTAGAGATCAGAAAATATGGATTGAACATGGAGAGATCTTCATTCTGCAGTGAATTGATAATGGTTGACAATGATGATGATGACTCATAATTATTTATTAAGTTAGACAACTGCAAAGATCATTCCTATACTTATGTAATGGAATGTTTTCTAATGTTTGTCTACAAAATAAGATTGGACTTGAAATTTGAATTATAAGAATTTGATCATTATAAATACAAAACCATGATGATAAGACAAAAATGCATATGGTTTTATTGTTCCAGGCTTATAAGAAGGTGCCCAAGACTTAAAACACTGAAAGATATAATTATAATCAATTCCAACATAAGACCTGATATGATTTTCTCACTTGAAAATGCCATTCATAATGGGTTTTATTCAATAATAAGGCTTTCTACCTTTGTCCTTTATTCCATATGGATAGTGAGATGCAAAACTCTCATGGAATTACCCCACCACAAATCATACCATTGTTTTATCAAACGCTCAAAAAAATCAAGAAACGTGACCAGTTCCTGGCCTCCAGTAAAGTCTTTGATGACACCTGGTCTTTAACTGCACTTTCCTTTTCCTGATTATCAACTCCCACCTACCCAGCATTATAGAATAGGAAATTCTAGAAGAAAATATTCATGTTTATATAAAAAATGCTTATTCCATTAATCAAGTTATTAGAATCTCATCACTATACCTAACCACATAAGAGTATAACAATTGTACTCTCATAACAAAATCTAGCCAGATAACAAATAGAACATTATACAATCATATTATTGTACAATTTATTCATTTATCTATCCTTTATTAGTATGTAATCACTATTTATTGTTAATAAATTTTTTTGTTGAAATGAAGGTTGAACGCCAGAATCGCTAAGAGTACCAAAATGCGTATGTTATTCAATACGTTATGCTTTAAGTAACTCAGGGTTTCTGATTCCTTCAGATATATATATATATAATGATTTAATTTCTTTTTATTTACGTATTGGAGATCAATTTATTTTTTTTATATATTTCTTTATTCATGATTTCAAATGATGAAATAATAAGTTTCAGACATATCGTAAAGATATTTCGTTTAGAAAAGGTGTAGCAAATTATTTAATTGCTACATTAAAAAATATGAAATGTTTATTTAAAGAAGTTTTATAAAAAAAAAATTCAATATTTTTTTTTTCTCTTTATAAACATAGCAACAAGGAAATGTGTTAGCCGAGAGGGCAGCGCAGCCGCCTTTCAAGCAAGCAGTTGGTTGCAGACAGTTGTTGCAGGTTTCGCCTCCCAGCCAAAGCTATGACATATGGAAAAATAAATTAAATAATGAATTTTTATTTTGTTTGTTTCTTTAGTTGAACATCACCGTTATCATTTTCATTACCATAAAATATTATATTTTTGTTGAATTACTAAAATAAGTTATTTTATATTTTGAAAAAAAAAAAAAAAAGAGATGATTATAATAATACATTTGGAAGTTTAAAACATTTTATTTAAGATTTTTTTTTACTTTTTAATTGTTTTCTCTTGGTTTATCTATACTTATCATTAAAAATATCTGATGTCGCAAAACTTTCTACCTTTTATTAAACCATACCTGTTGAGAAAACTTACATCTAATTTTTTCGTTATCCGGAACTAAAACTTCCTTTAATTTCCGTTCTATTCAATCTATTTTGAAATAAAGTGAAAATTACATTATTTATTTTATCAAAAAGAGAAAGAGAAAAAGACGAGGGGTGAAAAAGTAACAATTTTTTATTAGTATTTATTTGCATGAATTGTTACAAAAAATACAAGGATAAATTAAAATTAATGAAAATAAACTAAAAATATCTAACAATTTAAAAAAAAGCAAACAATAATCTTATGATACTAAACTTTACATAAAGTGTAAACAATTATATATATATATGTAGCTGTCTGCCCGTCTATCTTTCTATTTATACAATTATCTAACCTATCGGTTCATCTTACAATCTATCTATTACACTTTTATATTTTCTCTATAAAATTATTATTAGCGATTTATTTGGGATATATAAACGCCATTATTTATATATAGAATTTGAATAAGAGTAAAATGCATATACTGAACTTAGATATAATTAGAAGAGATTCGAACACACATTTTCAAACTCCCTTTAGCTGTCCAATCCATCTTACATAATCTATACGCAAAACGACGTGCACATGAAAAATATAATTAATATCCAATATGTGTATTTCATGCTGTACCAGCATTCATCAGTTGATGCAGGTGATCATCTTCCATCCATATTTTACAATAAGTGTTCCTTTGATATTAAGATATCAAATATTCAAACTTTAATGCATAGACTTCAATCCTTTGCACCCTCCAACTATTCAGTCATTTATATTATTGAAAATGCTTCTTTATGCGAATACCCATGTTAATTTTAAATCACTTTGATCTCTCATATATAGGACTTTAATATGCCCATTTTAATATACGGAAAGGAATGGAACAAATTAGACTGAATCTGTTATATTTGAATACAAATATGATATATATATATATATATATATATATATTGTGGCCATCTGAATGGGCACAAGGGTTTAAGATACTTTGTATCTTAATTAAATAGTTATATTATATTTAAAAAAATGAAATAGCCTTAGAATTTTAAAAAAAATATTTTGCTGGAGATTGTTTAAAGTTTAGATGTGGGTTGCTTATGTAGTTTATTGACCACTTGATAGATATTCATTATTACTAGTGTGGTTAATTAGGTATTTGATGTAGGGAAGAAGGGTTGTTTATTAATGGAATTAATATGTTTTGTCAGAAAGATGCAAAGTTATCTTATATTAGCCTAGTATTGGTTGAATAGTTTCAAAATCCTTTCTTCATTGATACTTATCTTTTGTCAACAATTAATAGCCATTTCAATTATATTTAGTTAAGATAGTTTAATATTTAGGTTGTAGTACATGTGTATGCATGTTGACTCTGCATTATGTTTCATTTCATTTTCATCTTTAATAACAGCAAATAATAGTACATTCACAATAAAAACATTTAAATTACAGTAATTATCTTAAATAATTAACAAATATATATTTCTTTCTAATGCTTAATAGATAGTTAAATCAATGGATTATTTTAAAATTATAATAAATTATTAATCATTTTTATTTGATAGTTAATTAATATTCATTTTTCTTTCAGGTTTGTAAAAGCTATTTATTTTATTATTATTATTATTATTTTATCATTTAGTTCTGAAAATCAAAGTGATTTTTTTTTTCTTGTTAAGATTTTTTTTCTGAATATGTAATTAGCTGAGCTAGAAGAAAAGCGCGGGAGTAACCTGGTGGAAGAAAATGAACTTTGCTAGAGAGGGCTATTTAACAAAGATCTCCAGTAGAAAAATTGCTTTATGTAATGTAACTGTAACCAGTAAACAGTGGCAAATTTATTGTGGAAATTAAAGCCAGTTGCTGAAATCAAATTGATTTTAAAAAGCACTTCCGAGTAAAACTTTGAAAAGATATTAAGAAATATATTATGGAAAAAGTTAATTTCAAAATGCAGTTCTAAGTTTTTAAAAAAAGGTACTCAGTTTACTTTACTCTTCTTGATTTAAACATATTGAATTAACCATCTTCCTAACTATTGCTCTCTTAAAAATGTATGTTAATAACGTCCAGTCTATAGTACTTCATTTAATTATCATTTTAAATAGGAATAAATTGCATGAATATTATTGTTGTATCATTAACCAATGTGTGTTCTTCAATATATCAGGTAAACACATGCAGAACTATTTTACAGAATATATTTTAATTCTTCACTATTTTTTGTGCTATGTTTTTGTGAGGATTAAACATAAAATTAAGGACATGCATATCTTGATAAATCATGCCATGTTTAAATTCATCATAAAGAGATAGCAGTATTTATTTTCTGATATTTCTGGAAATAATACATATGTTAAATAAAGGAAATAAATGTGAGCTACTTCAAATTAAATATCTGTTTAAATCGAATAGAAGGATAGAAATGCGGGTAATTTTTGTTCTCTTCGGTAAGGAAGGAAAATAAAATAAAGTATTATTAAATGCTATTCAATAAACTACTAAAAATAATTATGTATTCAATTTAGAACTACAATGGAATAAGTGAGATAATTCCTGTCCAACAGTAGTTAAGAATTTATTATATTCTCATCATAATAGAAGATAAATTGATTGCTTATGTATGATATAGTAACTTAAATAACTTTGTTATGAACATTGAAGATGCTGAGTCCTATTTAAGCATGACTATATTTGTTTAGTTATTCTACAGCAGTTTATTTTAGTTTAAAATTCAGTTTGGAATATGTCTCATATTGTTTCATAAACCTGGAATCGAACTTTGCAAGTGAACTTTTATTTTAAGTTACAAAACTAATAACCTTTGTGTCTTTATTTTTTTTTTATTGCTTGCCATAATTAATGTATAAGATAGGTAGATAGGCTTCTTTATCATTATGTTCATTTATAAACTGTGTTATTTTGATCTTCGAGACCATCTCTGAAGTGTATCTGAATGAGGAGTAAGCTGGTAAAAATTGATTGTATTCAAATAAGTTTTATTGTTCTTTTACAAGGTAAAAGAAACAAGTATTTTTTTAAATATATTATTAGAGAGGTTTATATTTATATTGCATGCTTTATTATCTCAAAGTGAGAATTTTTTTTTTTTTGAATTAACGAACATATAATAAAAATAGTTTGTTAGATATGAAAGAAAGTTCATTCGTAATAATTATAAATATTAAATTTTAAAAGTAACCTAAAGTTTATTTAGAATTAAAAGTTATACCTTAATGTAATATTTAATTATCATATTGCCTGCTTAGTGTGTAATCTAGAGTTAATATTATATATACTTTTAATTCATGGGTGTGTGTTTGTTTACCACAATTATGATATTTGTTTGATAAAGTTCAGTTTGTGAATAAATTTATGCATAAATTCCGTACACTGTCGTATTCTACTGAGTTGAATGGATTGGTATATTATCTGTATATATTTATCTGCCAGTGTGTATTTATAATGTTCGATATTTAGAAAAGCTATGAGAATAGAAAGAAATCTGATTGCGTTATAATGTCTGTAGGGATAAAAGATATTGCTTATGTAGTAGATGTTAATAATTTTCCATGAGTAAAGCCTAGTTTATCTTATATGCGTATGATTAATGATATTTTTTTTTGAAGTGATGTTCTTAGGGCCCTAGTGATGAGTAAATAAGTCCCCACCAATAGTGTATTTAGAAGTAGATGAGTTATTGTTGAAATATGATTAAATGATGTTTAGGAAGTTATGTGACGTTTTTCTTAGATTCTTGGTAACGAGGAATTGTAAAAGTATTCAGTAAGAGTTATCTGCTCTTCATGTAGATTTCCCTTATAATGTATAGTATGTAAAATAATGAAAATATAGCTTTGTGTTAATTAATATGTGGCTATATAAATTGTTAGATTAACTCTTGATGTAGTATTAGTGTCATATTTTATTGATGAATTACGACATTGTTCGAAATAAAATAATTGTATTATATTTTCGTAATGAATAGAGAGTTTATAGAAAAGATTGTTTTACATTATTGCTGCTTGAACGTGCACATATAAATAATATCGCGTATATAAAGTATAGAGATATTGAAATTAAAATGATGAATAAATGTTTTTTTTGAAATACATTACATTCATTTAATAGAAGTATAAAGTATTAAGATTAAAATGGGAAATAAATATTTTAAAATACAGTGTATTTATTTAAATAAAGGTTATAAATCATCAAATCATCAGAATAAACATGATTTTGTTGCTATAAATGAAAGGTATACGTAATTGAAAGTGATTATTAATCAATTAGAGATAGTTGCTTTGCTGAAAGCCAAATATAAGTAATTTGATTTATTTTGTTAATCAAGAGTAATATCCTCTCAAAAGTATTTTTTGTGCTAATAATATAACATGTTACTTATTTATTGTCGTGTAGATGAAACATGTAGGCAAAGTATGTGTTCGAAGTCAGGATATTTAAGTTTTGTTATTAATTTGCTTTGATAGTAGGGATAATCCCAAACTGATGCTAGAAATTTATTTGATAATTTAAAAATCTGTAAAACAAATAGTCCATTTGTTAATATCATATTAAACCAAGTTTATTTTATTGTAATAAATGATTTGTTTTAGTTATTTAAAATCTTAAAAATCTGTGTTTGGAGTTATTCTTGTGTACATTCGTGATTTCCATTTCCACATCTCCACATTTCATAAATCTATTACAAAATAGATATATTATTTTAGACTTATAATATTCAATTTGCTAGTGTCTGACAATATTATTATTTCTTAATTCAAACATTATAAAAGAACATTTGCCACTGGACAAGCGTATTAGAAAAGTTGCCAAGTCAGTATATTTGTTAGATGATGATATGAAATTAAAATACCCTATCTCTGTCATTATTATTGAAACACAGTAAAATATTTTAGTCAATTTGTTTTATTACATTTTTGTCATACTTTAGAATTATAACTTATGGGCCAATGTAGTTTATTTAATTCAACTGTGTTTGTTAAATTTCCTGAGATCTTATTATTTATTTCTTGATTGGCATTAAAGTAGATGTTTAGATTATGATATGCCAAGTAATAGAATTGTTTAAGAATATAATTATAGCAAGCTGATATATGTTATACTTGGATGAAGGAAGAAATTAGATTTAAAGTATATTTTAATAGACTGTACCTAATAAACATTGTGATTCTTTATTATACAATTAATTAACAAAGGAATTTACATTATATTAAATGTTTTATAATATTTCTTCTTTTATTCATTTATTATCATATATTATATGAACTGCCTATAGACTCCCACTGAGCTGAGCTGAACATAAACTTAAATATAGAGTCTCAGTAATAATTTTGTATGATATATTTTGTTATATTGTTCTATTTATTAATAGAACTGGCGCCTGGGCATTTCACTCATGTAATGTATATGAGCGGTGTTGGGAGTGTAGGTTATAATATATATATATATATATATATATATATATACACACATATATATATATATATAGGGAAATTGAACAAAGATTTTTAAGCTCCTTTCAGATATCCACTCCAACTTATATAACCAACATACATGCCCAACATACTTGTGAAAAAGATAAATTATCACCAATATGCATAGTTCATGTTGAACCATCATTCATAAGTTGATCTACATCATCTACCACTTATATATATATATATATATATATATATATATATATATATATATATATATATATATATATATATATATATATATATATATATATATATATATATATATATATATATAGTTATATATTAAGATAGAAGGTGGATAAGATTGAAACATGTCAATTAAAGTTTCATGCATAAACTCAACACTGAGTTTATATATATATAATACTTTAAACATAATTATTTTATACTGTGTATAATACTAAAAAAGAGGAAAAGCATAAAACAATACTTGATGTGATAAATGAAATAGAAATGTCTCTTTTATTTGTATTATAATGATATTATTTCTATTTTGCTCTTAATGTGGAATTTTCATGATCAAAACTCAAATAACATAAATAAATTAATTCATGATCAGTAATTACAGAATGAGTTTATAGAAATTTTAATTATTTTTCTTATCATAATTTGTTTATACTCGGGGAAGCTGTTGACATTGCATGTTGAAATTCTCCAATATAGATCACCCAAGTCACAATTAATCTTTTGTTCTGCACTAATTATATACTTTATATTACTAACTCTACTATTTTTGGTAATGCAATATCCACAATAATGTATTCTCAGAACAAAAATATTTATATTCAAGAATTGATGATCGAGTGGTCAGCACATCTGCCTTACAAGCATTTGTCTTGGGTTAGCGGGTTCGCTTCCTGGCCGATACTATGACACATAAAAAAAGAAAAATAAATAAATATGTATTATATCCTAAACAATAAGTAATGCATTAACTAATATTGAAATTTATTTTGCTTTATATCGTAAAGTGTAAATTTGTTAGTTGATATAATAACAGTTGTTACAGATTGAGAATTTACTTAATATAAAGGATTATATATATTTTAATATATATATTTATTTTTTATTTCAATAAACAATATATATATATATATATATATATATATATATATATATATATATATATATATATATATATATATATATACAATGCAACTTCTCAGATACAATCTCTTTCTAGGTCTCTTGGAATTCAATTTAATGCTTCAACTATCCATGGAATAATCTATTGTAATTGTTATCCAAAATCATCCCCACTTCAGTTTTTAATGATATCAGAGATATTTCTTTTTGACTTCACATCATATATGTGTTTTCAATCAATTTCTTACAACTAACATACATCTCTCCATACATCATTTAGTCAATTGCAATTCGTTGTATAGTTCTGTCAAATATTTAGTCCTCACTTCAGTAAAAAAAAACGAGATTGTTTAGGAAGCACATATATTAAAAACTTTAGTTTCAAATACATCACATATTTTTTTTCAAATACTAAATTGTATTGTAGCAAAATCATGCTGTCCAAATTTAATTGTATTATTAATTTTATTCATTATGTTTGGTTTTTGCAGTTTTGAGAGCTTACCAAGATGACAGCCTAAACCATTGTACAAGAGATGGCACTTGAGCTGTTTTATGGATATCAATACAGTCTTTCAGTCCAAGTGTAATCTTTTGACCATGGAATTGATGGCAAAAATGAACTTCTTTGAAAATTTGATAATAGTTCCATAGTATGCGATTTTTGTTTTAGGGGCAGTATTGAACTGGGGAATCTTACAGTAAATTCATAAATATGCCTTAGAAAGAGAGTCTAGTACAAAATCTTGTACTTTGGTTTTTTTAAAAGTCTCATATCAAGGGATACTTTGTAAAGCAAAAAGCCTATGAATGGATGCAGTTTTTCTTGTAAAACATGGCACCATGATTTCTATGGAAATAAAATTCATGCAGCAGTTTTCACGTAATTAAAGTGCAATTTGTGGCTTTTGTGTAGGCATTAATAATAATTTGCAATATAGTTAGTTGTTTTTAAGAAGACAGACATATATTGGTATCATTCATGTAGGCTATGAAGTGAATATATTGATGTGTTTGTGGAATTTGGATTCTGGTAATTTGATTCCATATTTATTGCAAAAGTATATTTATGTAGAGTCTAAAAAAGTAATGAGATTTCTATGACTATTTTGAGATTGTTTGCATGGAATTTTCTAGATAGAGAATTTCTACCATTAAAAGTGATATGTAACTCATGATTTAGAGGATGGTTGTGAGTAGGTAGAATGTTTGTGTTATTCAGCATTTGAAAAAGTAGGCTAATTGAGATTGAATCAAAAGCTAGTTGTATGACAAGCTGAACAAACAACATGACTCTATATTATTGTTGTTGATGTTATTATTATTGTTTCAAAAAGAACTTTAGTTATATTAAAGAATGTGCAATTAGGTACAAATTTGTATGCATGCATTTACAGTAGTAATCACATATATGACATGACCTAGATTAAATTTCAGTTGTATTATACGATTATATTAATTTTATACATAAGATTTAAAGATTACATATATATTATTACAATATTTATTACAAATGTGTACAAATAAAGTTCATTGATATATATGTATTGTTTTCAAATCTGGTTAATGACTCTATTGGAAAAGTTGTGTGGGTACCTACCCTGGGTTATTGTGTCATTAATGATTGTGTGGGTGGTGGGAAGTCTCATGCCATTTATTCTGGTTCAGATGGTCTTTATTTTTGAAAATTGCATGTGTATTGGCTTGGTCGAGTAAATTAAAATTTTTCTGAGTTTTTTTCATTTGTTATGTGCATTTTCATGATTGAAGGTTTAAAATTCTTGT
The DNA here is from genome assembly GCA_028023455.1 of Epiperipatus broadwayi. Taxonomy (NCBI): domain Eukaryota; kingdom Metazoa; phylum Onychophora; class Udeonychophora; order Euonychophora; family Peripatidae; genus Epiperipatus; species Epiperipatus broadwayi. The sequence goes on from JAQFVV010001120.1 coordinate 55,721, forward strand.
TTGTGTGGCAGCAGCTTGATGATTGTTGACTAGTTATCCAGTAAGTAGCACATGGAGGGGTGATAAAGTGAAAAATGTTGAAATATTCTGAAATCTATAGTAGTGTGTAGGTTGCATTGGCGCCATTCACCAAGTGACTTTACCTTTGAATTTGCATTTAAGTAAATATTTATTTTTAAGGTACCTGAGAAAATTTATGTATATGTATTTAATTATGTTTATTAAGTACATATTTATTTTTATGGTATCTGAGAAAAGTTATTTCTATTTATTTAATTATGTTTATTATTTGTATATATTTGATTTTTATCTCAATGTATGTGAGTTTTGGAGGTTTTCTTGGGATTCAAACCAGGAGACTTGTTGAATTATCAAGATTTTCTGCAGGTCTATTATTATGTTTTTTGGTTTTATTATTGATTTTTTTTTTTTTTTTAAAAAATATTATGAATTTAAAAGTGTCTAAAATATTTGAAACATTTTTCTCAATTTTTCTTATTGATCTTATATATGTGTTTTATATCTAAATGTATGGAGGTCAAATACAGTTTTTGAAAGTTTAAACTTGGAAAAAATATTTTTGGCATGCTGATATGTGACAGCGATTTTGCTGATTGAAACAATGTGAAGAAATCATTTCTCCCTGAAAAAGCTTTGGTGAATTTTAAATTGTCACAGAAAAGATGTTTGGGATACTTAGTTATTGTTATTTACTTGAGTATATTTTAAATTTACCTGGTATTTACTCGATTTTAGGGTAGATCCTTTGGGGTTTAAAGTTGAAAAAAATCACAATTGGGACTAGCAGGGTTTGCTGCAGGACTTTTATTATTACGATTATTATTAGTAGTTTGATAACTTTATGACTTTATTAATCCAATTTGTTCAATTAAAAATATCGATTACTCTTTTCACATACTACAAAATAGCTTATTTATTGATTTTAGAAACAAGTAGTAATTATTAATTTAACACTTTGCAAAAACTTAATGAAAAAGTAGAAAATAAAAATTAAGAGCAGATTTTAAATAAATATAAAACTTTATACATTGCTAGATATTTAAAAAAATAAATTAACAAGACTTCTTTAAGATTTAGCTATTATTAGCTATATACACATTAAGTATAATTTTAATAAAGATAATGAATTATAATGGATGAATGTTATTTAAATATCGATTAAAACACAAATTTAAGTTATTTATAAAATTTACAATTCGTTATTTTCATTACAAATTATATAAACGGATATTTTCAATTATATCTTCCAAATTTAATGTATTTAGTCTTAAGAAACCATTGGATATGTAAAGAATGTTGGAAGCAATATATAAAACCGATCTTCTTTAAAGCTAACTTCGTTTTTGAGTATTGTAAAATATGTGTTTTAAAATCTAAATGTTTTTAGTTGAACGAACTTATGAAACTAATTGAAAGTAATTTCTGCGATTGATTATTGGTATTTATAAAATATATTATCACTGCCATAGTTCATTATTTTTATTTCAATTTTATTACATTAATTGTTCTATAACTGGCATTTTATTTTATAAACACCCAAACAGGTTGACTTTGGATGTTTATGGGTGAAAAACTATTTACATTTTATTTACAGATGTGATTGTGTGTTACAATAGAAAACTATGAATAAGATTTTATTTCAATGTTTTGAACCATAGTAATTAAACATGAAAAAAAAAACAATCAAAACTATTATTTTGATATTTAGATAAAAAGTGTGAATTTTGTATTGCTATTTTATTTTGTTTTTAAATATTTAATGTTAAGAACTAATAAGCTGGTTAGAAGAAACTAAAAAAAAATAATGTGTTGTAGACAATTTAGAGCTTTTATTACATGGAACTTTATCTTCACATTTATACACTTTAATACCTACTACTACTACTACTACTACTACTACTACTACTACTACTACTACTACTACTACTACTACTACTACTACTACTACTATCACTACTACTAGTACTACTACTACTATCACCACCACCACCACTACTACTACTACTACTACTACTACTACTATTACTATCACTACTACTACCACTACTACTACCACCACTACTACCACTAATATTATGACTACTCCCATGACTACTACCACTACCACTACTACTACCACTACAACTACCATCACCACTACCACTACTAATACCATTATTATTACCACCACTACTACTACTACTACCACCACTACTACTATTACTACTACTACTACTACTACTACTACTACTACTACTAATAATAATAATAATAATAATAATAATAATAATAATAATAATAATAATAATAATAATAATAATAATAATAATAATAATAATAATAATAATAATAATAATAATAATAATAATAATAATAATAATAATAATAATAATAATAATAATAATAATAATAATAATAATAATAATTCACAAAATATATTTTATAAATAGTACAAACCATATCGTGTATTGTATTTTCAAAATGAAAGTCACTGATTTCATTAGTATCAAAAAAACAAATTTCTTTAACCTATTCTAGAACCTTTATTCTGTAAATTTTAATAGTAAATGTATATTATATGCAGATAGTGTATTGCTATATTAACTTCATATTCAGACCACGTTCTGGCTTTTGTTTTTATCAGTAAGAACTAGAATACAAAGCATCCATATTTCACTTTAGTTAGTTTTCAAATAAACATCATAGTACCCCAAATAATCATAAGACTTTTGAAATATAGATATAGACATTGACATTATGCCAGAGTCTATGTATGTTTGAGATTCAGTTTTTGCTAGATAATACTTATGTATTTCACTGATAATAAGTCTGATTTATATAAAGCTAAACTCCGTTCTCTTTTTAGAAGAAATATATTTCATTGTTATAACATGAATGATATGCTAGGTCAAACTGTATGTGTATCAATATATAGTTGTTTGATTTTTACATTTATAATCACAAAACTTTATGTAGCTTGATTGCAATCAAAATCTTTAGATGTAGTATTGTTTGTAATGACATTATATGTATTTAGTCTGATGAAAGTATTATAAAATATATTTATTACTTTTCAGTGCTATTGACTTATTTTTTATTTTTAAAAAATTTAGTTTAAAAGATAATACACACATATCATAAATAATATTATTACAATCAACATATTTTTTTTCTATTTATAGAAAATATCATTGGAAGTGGATTAATCATCATTGAGACAATAATGGACCAAACAAAAATTTTATAATGAACATCGATTAAAATGTAATACTAAAACGTACCAATATATTTTCGGACAGCACAAATATTCAGGTATTTTATTATTTCATTTTATATCAAATTTATACTTGCTTGTTATTTTCAATATTTAATGAATTAGTTAGCTTTAATATTGTTATGTATCTTATGCTCCAAGGTAGATTTTCTACTTTTAAGTGACTTCTACAAATGTTTAAATCTGTTATAAATATATTCATCACGGACTAGTTTTAGAAAAAGTTACTCGAGTTAACGTTGTGATACAAATCCATAAGATTTAACTTGTTTCTTGATTAAATACAATTACAAACAACACTTGCTAAAAAATCACATTGTCAAAACACTGAGTTTCTAAAAGAGTTACATTTTTTTTTCAAAAGTAGTTGACCTTACACAAATATATAAGTGTTTTGAAATAAAGTACTCAATTGTATAATCACTTCAGACTTAGCGTTTCATTTTTAACACACACACATATATATATATATATATAAATTAAAAACACAATATTTATATACAAATAATATTTATTATTATTTTATTTATGTTTTATGAAATGCCATTTGCCAACTCAAGTAGATTAGCATTGGTGTATGGGATAATAATTTAAATATTTTTTCATTTGCATGATTGCTTATTAAATTTACAGAACAAGTTTTGTGGATTGAAGTTTATCTAGTATTACCTATTATCATGTTGCCTTAGTTGGTTTCAAAAGATATATCTAGAAACACACTGAATACTTCTGATCTATATGAATAAAAACAAGTAATTATAACAATCAAACATAAAAACATGAAATCATAAACTTTCGCTTTTGTAAATTTTTGTTTTAACTCACTTTGAACAACAATAATAATAATAATAATAATAATAATAATAATAATAATAATAATAATAATAATAATAATAATAATAATATAGGATATATGAGCACAGACTTTCACACGACCCACCACTCTCCACACTATCTCATAACACTGATACACTTGAACACATATATGTTGATAAGATAAATAATCACCAATATACGTATTTCATGCTAAACAAGCAATCATATATCTGAACATTTATAGCATATATGTGTAGAGATGGTAATCTGAACCAACTGATGATTGCTGGTTTAGCATGAAATATGTATATTGGTGATTATTTATCTTTTCAACATATATGTGTTCAAGTGTATCAGTATTATGAGATAGTGTGGAGAGTGGTGGGTCGTGTGAAAGTCTGTGCTCATATACCCTATATATTACATACATAGACACAGGTATATAATAAGCCAGTGTTTTAGTTAATAATAATAATAATGGTGATGATATTGATGATGATGATGATGATGATAATAATAATAATAATAATAATAATAATAATAATGATGATGATGATGATGATGATAGCGATAATAATGATCTACTACTACTACTAATAATAATAATAATAATTATAATAATAATAATTCAATTCATTTCAATTCATTTATTTACCGTACAAAACTACAGCATAAAGCCAATTACAGTATTGCACCATAACAAATATATAAATACATAAATGAGTTTAAATGACAAATTATTAATATAATTATGTGCCATATTTCAATAAAAGATAATTAACACATTTAAAAATCTAAAGTAAAATTAAATATCAGCATATAAACAATTATTATTAAAACATTAATAATAACAAATAAATAAAAGGGATAAATATAAAGCACATAACAAAATAATAATAATAATAAAACAATTTAACATATATATATAAACAAAATCAAGTTAAACCAATCAAATATGACATTTAAATTTAATAACATTACAAAATTGATTATAATCTAAATTGAAGTAATTATTATTACTACAAATCTGATTATATAAATATGGCAGTCTAAATAAAGGAGAAAATCTAAGAACATTGGAATGACAAGTTTTAATGTAACAAACAGAAGCAGACCGAGTATCATGCACATGAGATCTAATTACAACAGTAGAAATTGTGTCAGATAAAAGAACTATTTTATTAACAAGTTTATAAAGATATTTAAGATCTCTATATTGTCTTCTAGAAGAAAGATGAACAACAGTTTTATTTCCCAAAGAAACATATTTAAAAAACTTATTACTCACTGATTGTAATAAGTTACATCCCTGTTTAGAGCTAGGATTCCAAATGACTGAACAATATTCAATGATGGGAAGAACCAATGATAAAAATAATTTAAATTTTGTATCACCACTGAAATGATGACCAAACCTTAGAATAGTACCTATAATTTTTAAAGCTTTACCAATAATCATTTCCAAATGAGGAAGAAAGGATCCATTACTAGAAAATATAACTCCCAAATCTTTTTGGGATTCAACAGAAATAATTTTGTGACAATTAATAAAATAAGAAAAATGCAAAACTTCAGATTTTTTAGAATACGAGACTAAGGAACATTTACTGAAATTAACAATCATATTATTTAAATCACACCAAGCACTAAAATTATCTATATCCTTTTGAAGAAGAGTGCAATCAAACACAGATGTGATTCTTCTAAAGATTTTACAGTCATCTGCATAGCACAAAAGATAAGAAGATTTTAAGCAATCCTTAAGGTCATTCATATAAATGTTAAAAAGCATAGGTGCTAAAATACTACCCTGAGGAACTCCAAAATTACATTTAAACTTAGATGAAATAGTATTATTAAATTTAATATATGCAGTACGACCATGAAGAAAGGATTGAAACCAATAAACAAGCTTAGTAGAAAAACCCATTTGATATAATTTGTGAAGAAGAATACTGTGGTCTACTTTATCAAAAGCTTTTGATAAATCAAAATAAACAACATCAAGTCTCTGCTGGTCCTCAATTGCATGAGCTATATGATCATAAATTGTTAACAAATTAGTTTCTACGGATCTATTAGGTATAAAACCATGCTGTGAAGAAGAAATGAGTTTACTAACATCTAAAATAATTTTATTATAAACACACCTCTCAAAAATTCTAGCTCTTCCGATCTAAAACAGAAATAGGTCTATAGTTATTAAGATAATCACGTGAACCATTCTTAAAAATTGGGACCATTTTGGCACACTTAAGCACATTAGGAAAAACACAAGAATTCAGTGATAAATTAAAAATAAATGCAAGAGGAACTGCAATAAATTCAGCTAGCCCTTTGTAAATAAATGAAGGAATATTATCATTTCCCAAACTAGAATGAATTTTAAGTCGCTTAATAGCCATAACAACATCATCCTTAGAAATATGGTCAATCATACAATGAACAGTTGAAGAATTACAAAATAATGCAATATTTGAAGATATTGCATCATGTGATGAATATACATCAGCAAAATGTTTTGAAAAGTCATTTGCACTTAAAGTGAAACCATGAGTAGCTTGAACCTTTTTTCTACCCAAACCAGACTTTTTAATGAAATCCCAAAATTCTTTAGGGTTAGATGAAATATTAACCTCAATTTTTCTAATATAATTCTTCAAATCTCTTTTATAAACATGCTTCACCAATCTTCTGAAATTAATAAAATTATTATAAAAAAAGATATTCTGTGTTTTAAAATAAAGTCTACGATGATAAGACTTCCTTTTAATAATTTTAATAAGATCGCATGAAAACCAACGAGGAAAACCCTTATAAAAAGGTCGCTTATTGGGAATATACAAATCAATAAAACCATTAAGAATCTTTAAAAACTCATCCAAGCAATGATTTACATCATTAAAAGAATACAAAAAATTCCAATTAACTTTAGAAAAGTTTCTACAAAAATCAAAATAATTACCCTTCCCATAATCCTTTCTTGAAATATTAGAAAAATTAATCTTTGAGTGACAAACGTTAATATAAAACTCAAAAGGTGGATGATGAGCATCAATAGGAAAATTAACAGAGACAACTTGAAAATTACTAACTACTGTTGAATTACATAAAATATAATCCAAAGTACGATGAGAGGAATTAACAAATGGGTTATATTGCTTAAGTCCTAAAAATTTACAGAACTTTAACATTCTAGAAGCCTTAGAAGACAAAAAGAGAAAAGTGTGTAGCAATTCTACCCTGATATAAATCCGGAATATTTAAATCACCAGTAATAATAATATTATCATAGCCAATCAGAAAATCTTCAAGTGATGTCAAAAAATAATCAAACTCCAACAATGACAAAGTGGGTTTGAGATAAACATTACCTAAAATAAATTTAAAATTGTGATTTAAAGTAATTTCACACCATGTAGATTCACAAAAAGAAGAAGAAAAAGAAAGTTCTTTATAAAAAACATCTTTATGAAGAGCAATCAGAGTACCACCACCTCGAGAAATATTATCCATAGATCTGTCAGTTCGCAAAATACTGAATCTATCATCAAGAAAAGAACAATCAGGAAATTGTTGATTCAACCAAGTTTCTGTAAGTAAAATAAGATCAAAATGTTCTGTTTCAAAAAATTGTTTAATTTGAACACATTTAGTCCTCATACCTCTGACATTCATGTAAAAACAAGAAAGGCCTACCATGTTACCCACAAAGATAATGGAAACAACACAAATAAAACCAAAAAGAGAAAAAAAAAAGTGATAAAGAAAAAATAAATAAATAAAAATAAATAAATAAAATAAAATAGATAAAATAGATAGTAAAACAAAATAAATTCTCTTAAAACCTTAGAGAACTAGCCAGAGATCCATAAAAAAAAGAAATGGAAGCACCGCAAGGCCATAAATTGGGGGATATTATTTCATTATGTTTATGTGCAGAAACAGAAACATAAAAGCAAGAAGACTTAGAATTATTCATATTAACTTTATGACAAACAATGCTAGTTTGTAAATTATTTTCAAGAAATACTGTAATATCTTTTGAACTGAGATTTACTGGCATATTAGAAAGAAAATATCTATTATAAGTTATATTAGTATTAGAATAAACATCAGCAAAATTAGATTTATTAAATCCATCAGATATATTAGTTTTATTAGTCCTTGAAAAATCATTTTTACTAGAAGATAAAGAGGAGTATCCAGAATGATTTATCCAATAGTTACTATTTGAATGAAAGTCAAGTGAATGTGATCTATAAGCTGGAATGAATTTGGGAGCAATATCTGGATAATTAAGAATTTTATGTCTAATAGACTTAGAATAAACATTAGCAAAATTAGATTTATTAAATCCATCAGATATATTAATTTTTTTAGTTCTTGAAAAGTCATTTTTATTAGAAGATAAAGAAGAGTATCCAGAATGATTTATCCGATAGTTACTATTTGAATGAAAGTCAAGTGAATGTGAACTATAAGCTGGAATGAATTTGGGAGCAATATCTGGATAATTAAGAATTTTATGTCTAACAGACTTAGAATAAACATTAGCAAAATTAGATTTATTAAATCCATCAGAAATATTAATTTTTTTAGTTCTAGAAAAGTCATTTTTACTAGAAGATAAAGAAGAGTATCCAGAATGATTCATCCGATAGTTACTATTTGAATGAAAGTTAAGTGAATGTGATCTATAAGCTGGAGTAAATTTGGGAGCAGTATCTGGATAATTAAGAATTTTATGACTAATAGACTTTAGGGAAGATACATTAACAGGAAGACCTCCATTATATCTTTTATCCATAAAAGAAGCACTCTGTAAATTATGAGCTGGAATGACTTTAGAAACTGCAGCTGGATAATTTAGTTTTTTAGATTTCACAGACTTTAAAGAAGATAAAGTAACAGGAAAACTTCCATTATCTCTTTTCCCCACAAAAAAAAAAATTTGGTGATTTAAATTTACCATGAGAAAAAAAACCAGAATCAGAAAAGCAATCACTAATGGAATTTACCTCAAGCCAGGATGAGTTATAAAAACATCTACTTTTAAATTTGGAATGAGGCAAATTCATAAATACATTATTATTATTATTATTATTATAATTAATTTCATCACTAACTAAATTAACTTCAGGAACACAATCATCCAATTTGATATTTTCACCAAGATCTTCAGGGCAATAGGCTGAAGAATGATCCCTAGCAATGGAAGAACTAAAAATTTGATCAGGATATTCAGAAGATGACAAAATGCATTGAGTGCCAATATCATTAGTATTAACATTTTTACCAAGATCTTCAAGGCAATTGGATGAAGATGAACATACAATGTTACCACCTTCAACAGAAGAGGAATAATCTCCAGGAATAGAACTAAAAATTTGATCAGGATATTCGGAAGATGATAACATGCATTGAGTACCAATAGCATTAGTATTAATAAGTTTATCTTTGATCACTGAAGAATTCCTACAACGATGAGACATTTCAATTATTAAATTATATATAAAAGAAATAGGAAGAGATAAAATCATTTCAAAAGAAAAATTGCTAGAATCATGAATAACACTGTCAATTAAACTATCTATATTTTTAACATTATTAGCAGAGTCAAATTCATTAACAGCAAAGTTTCCAATATTATTATTTCCAATCTTAGGAAGTAAGTCAATATTATTAGTGGATAAATCCATATCAACATCTGCATTAGAAAGATTGTCCAAAGATGAAACAGCTTTATTATTGTCAAACTCATCTATAACAAACTTTCCAACACTATTATTTCCAATCTTAGGAAATAAGTCAATATTATTAGGGGATACATCAGCATCAACATTAGAAAGATCATCTAAAAATAAAACAGTTTTATATTCATCACATTCATTTACAGGAGAGTTTCCAGCATTATTATTTCCATTATTGATTTTATTTTTGTCAACTTCAATTACAGTAGAGTTTGCAATATAATTATTCCCATTATTAGAAGATAAGTCAACATCTATCTTAGAAAGATAATGTAAGGGCAACAAATCTTTATTTTTATCAAATTCATTTACAATAGAATTTATAACACAATTATCTCCATTAATTCTACTATTCACACAATTAGTTAACTTAACTATCTGAAACTCATTATCTAAAACAGGATTATCAGCAATATTATCTGTCAAAAATACCTTAGACATATAATTACACTCTATACATTTATAGAAGCCAGAACCAATAGTATGAAAAATATCAGCATCAACTTTACTTAATCTAAGACAAGAGGTATGAAACTTCCCCTGACATTGACCAGAACAATTGATACAGTTAGCAGGATCCAATATAGCAATAGAACAGACCTTACAAACAGATGAAACTGAGCTAGAATCAGAGATTATATCAGTATCAGATAAAACAGAAAGAGATGAATTCATCGTAGAAATTTGGGAGACATAAGAATTCAAAATAACAGAAGCCTTCTTATAATAAGAGCTACAGTATTCACATAAAAATTCAGAGGTATTATTAATAGAATCAATGGAAGTATCTTTATTAAATAAATTATAACATACTATATGGTATCTAAGGCCACAAAAACCCAAGCATTTTAAAAATTTTTGTCTACCAAAAATATCAGACAAACACAAAGCACAAGGAAATTTAAAAGGCGCCATCTAAAATATAACTAACAAAAAAAAGTAGATACAGGATAATAAATAAATCCCATCTAAGTACACAATTAAATCCCTTAGACTAAAAATAATAAAGTGAATAAATGCATTATAGTAAAATAATTTAATTATAAAACAAACAATGGCAATATCTGTTACTTAACAAAAAAAAAAAAAATAATAAAATTGGGAAAAACAAATCTAAGGAAATACAAAAATTATGTATTAATTAAATTATATAAATATATATTAAATTGTACTATATATATAAAAAACAAACAATATCCAAGACAAGATTATTAAATATATCACAATTATATATTAGGTAAATTATATAAATATATATTCAATTGTACTATATATATAAAAAACAAACAATATCCAAGACAAGATTATTAAATATCACAATAATATATTAGGTAAATTATATAAACATATTCAATTGTACTATATATATATATATAAAAAACAAACAATGTCCAAAATAAAATTATTAAAAATATCAAAATCACTATGTCTTAATTGTTTATGAAATAACATTTTATATCAATTGAAAATTAATCAGACAGTCTTTCTTCAAAACGATATAATAAATCAAATTTGTTATTTCTATTAACAAAGAATCCCTTATAAATGTTTTTGTCTTCCATAAACATTGTATAAACTCAAAGGACAAGCTATAGAAAATGTTCAAATCTTGTTATATATTATAAATAAAAATAAAAAAGGTGCCATTATATATTATAAAAGTGAAGTAATGTATATGTAAATAAAATATCCAATTGTATACATTATATCTGTAATATGCTCCATATCCATAAGCAAATTTACATATAAACATATGTTTCAAACAAGTTTAAAGAAAAGATAAATATCCTAAGGTGAAGTAACTTGGAAAATACTAGATTATATGAAGATAAGAAATCACTAAGTAATTGAAAGCAATAACTTATCAATCTTATCCAAATTGAATAAATTATTTAAAAATAAATAAAAAAATGTCAAATTAAAACTTTATAGTAGATTTTTGTATAAACCGATATAATAGTCAATAAATCTTATAATACCAATAAACCATAAAAATAAAATAATGAAAAATAGTTTCCAAAAATAAACTATAAGCTTTACTAAAAATATCCTCCAGGCATATTAGTCCTCAGTAAAGATCTCTCTCTCTCAAAAAAAAAAAAAAAACCACTAAAAAATTCATTTATTTATAAAATTCCCAAGGCGTATTAGACCACAGTAAACAATCCATTAAAAAAACCATTATGAAAAATCCATTAAAATAAGCTACTTCAATTAATTAATTTTGACGTCAAAGTATATCTGCAGTTGTCAAAAGATCAATTATACTAGAACAATAGAAAAAGTGAAAATCCATAAAAAAACATATTTTGATCCAATTAATTTCACAGAAAATATGCACATGTTAATCCTTGATCAAAGATTTATAAAATGTATAAATCTTATAAACATAGTTCCAAATTAAATGATGTCTACCATAAAACTAATGTTGACTTAAGCCCTTTGTCCATATAATAACATAGAAGAAACCGGTTTGATATCCAAAAAAGCTGATAAAATAAATAACGAGAGGCTCCTTTAAAAAAAAAATTCCAATACTTTTAAGAGAGGGGAAAAAAACACGTCCTACTTCTACAAGAGACAGCAGAATAATAACAATAATAATGATGATGATGATGATGATGATGATGATGATGATAATAATAATAATAATAATAATAATAATAATAATAATAATAATAATAATAATAATAATAATAAATAAATAAATATAAGAGTTTTACTATTTATATGTGCAAGCATTCAAACACAATGGCGATTTTTTAAAGTGTAATTAGGCAAAAATAAATTATTTCATGAAAACAATAATACTTGTATGACAGGAATTAAACTAAAAATGAAACTCTTTTAATTTAATAATCTAATTGATTTAGATTATAGTTCAAAGATAGAAAAATTATATATACAATATGAAGTCTAATAACTTTTCTGAATTCATCAAGTAATCGATTTTTTCCTGCAAAAAATATTTATTTACAGTTAAAGAATTTAACAGTTACAATAAAATATTTTTAAGATTGTACAGATATAAATGTTGAAATGTAATTACATTTTATTGTAGTATTCTAGATAAAATTTCAGCTGTGATGTAATCAAGCAACAACCAATTAAAATTAGCAATATGTGCTGAAAGCATACTAACTTATAAGAATATTTGTATGACCCCCACTTTTACTTAATACTCGTGATGACAAAAGAGTTATATGATGCTTGAAAAACATCAAAAATATTATACTTTGAATTATGACTTATATAATTTATTTATACATGGTTTACATATTTTCCATCAGCCAGAGTAATAAACAAAAATGTTTCCATTATTGCTTTATATGGATCAACAAATAATATTGTTTTTACAAGATGACTTAGACCATATTGTATTTCCAATTTTTATTAGTTGTTGACAGATTACATCATAAACTTTAATCTAGATGAAACATCTCATTATTTGTTTTTTCTTTGATGTTGAGCAGGGCAAATTTACAGATGTCAATACCATATATTTCTATCATTGCAGCTATTGTTACTATATGATTATTTGCATAGCATACAGACATGTATAGGATGATCATTGACATAACTTCTGTGGTAAATTTATTGTTTTTTTTTCCTTTTCTGAATTAAGATGAAGAAATTTTATGATGTATTCTCTCAATTAATTCCATTAAATTTTGAGCTTGAAACTTAAGAACCCATAAAACATACAATAATTGCAATATAGCACAGTGTTACATAAATGTAAAAGTTACATACATTTATTTAACTTATACCTAGATAAATCCCATTAAATTCAAATCAATATCAATAATAATAACATTAAATAGTACCTATGTTTGTGCAGAGTAATATCTGAGAGAACTTTATTAAATAACAACTATAATATTAAGTAACAAAGAAAAGAACAATTATGAAAAACTGCATTAAATAATCCATCAGTTTATAGAACTACTAATTGATTTTTGTAATATAATCCTTTATGGACACAACAAAGCTATTATTAAATTCTCTTTATTATAATTGTCAATTCAAAGAAAGTTACATTCAACATATTAATCCATTTTAGGATTGCTTATCACTTTGACCTTTATTAAATTTAATATTTACTTTGAAAATCTCAATTCAGGACTGGAATTGAAATGCATAGTTTTATAGCCCATTATTAATTGAATTGTCTTCAAATATTTAGTATTGCAAAATTTGTATTGCATTTCCTTAAGCATTGGATACAAATCCATAGTTTGTTACACACAAAAATTTAATTCCATTTGAACAGTTGTTATAATTTTATCTAAAGGATTTGAATTCATTACTTTTTTTTTAATTTGCGATATGTAATTTAATCTATTTGTGTATACATATTTTATCGATGTTAAAAATTCTGATCATATCTTTGGTTAAGCCAATAATTCATTATCCATAACCAAGTTATTTTTATTACTTTTTGAATCAATATTGTTTTTTCAAACAACAAATATATGTCGAAATTTTAGAGGTGAAAACACTTATATTTAAAGTTTTTTTTTTTCTTTACTTCATTAAGATGAGCCAATTTACAACATTGATATAATATTTTCACAATAATTTGAAGATAAACATCAGATACTTATTTAAAGTTAATAAATACATTTTTTTTAAAAATCTATTAGCTATTTAGCATTACTTTTAAATAAAGAAATCCAAAAAAATATTGTTGAAATTGTGAGGTAGCAATAGATAAATAAACTGATCTATTTTTCCACTAGAAGTTGACTAAAATAAAGTTTATTTTTTAAAATAAAAATAAAAAACAATAAATTAATTAATATTGGTTGTTTGTTTATCTGATGTTTTTCAAATTTCCCATGTTATAATGAGAAACGTCATTTTTAATCAGCAATATGCCCAGACTAAGTAATCTAACCAATCATCATGTAGATGGCAAACAAAATGGCTATTTGAAAAATTGATCCTCTTTAGGTCCTGAATGCCATAGAAATTTGTGAAGAATGTCTAAGTTTTCTGAACATCAGCCTTTATACAAGTTAACACATGTTGTTTGGAGTAACATGCATTGGATTTTTTTGGTTTGTTCACAGAATATTGGAAGACAATGTCATGGTTATTCCTAGTTAAAATGCAACATATTGAGAACTTTGAATCAGCAGTATTATTATATGAACAATATTAAACGTGAAGAAAATAATAATACTTTCAATTGCTTCATCTTTACTTCCGGGTTTAAAAATAATATTACAAACATTTATTTAAAATCAATATATCATAAAATTATAAAGTTCACAAATATTTATTCCAATTAAATTTAATTTGACTTTTAAATAATTAATTTATTATTTAACAAATATTGTAGTAAACTAAACCAATGAATTTATTAATTAAAATATGTACGCTTCCACACACATATACAAAATATAAAAAAAAAATAAGAACTGTTTATTGTACACATAAATAAAAATGTAATCTGATTATAATTGCTTTACTTTACAATTCTTTAGTATAATAATGTTTGGTTTATAATTATATTCTATATTTCTCTATTAAATTAGTAGTTTGAGGTATGTGGGCAGTTCTATCTGTTTATATCATTCAATAAGTACAAAATATACACATGTATTTTATACAAGATTCAGAAATTCTCTATAAAAATTATATATTTCTCTTAAACATTTGTATGAGAGACAACTAAACATAATAATGATTGTATAAGATACTATACAGCCAATGACAGTAATGAATATATTTGCTTAACGATAAAAATGTAAGCTAATATTTTTTTTTTTTACAGTTTTAATCTTATAATAACCAATTTTAGAATTACATTGTAACATAATAATGTAGACCTAGGAAATAAAAAAAAAATATTGGCTTGATTTTATCTAAACTATACAAAATAACTAAATTACTAATATTTACTTCTAATTTTATAATTAATATTATTATAAAAAAATTATTAGGTTGGAATGCTAGTATTGAAAAAAAACAGCTAAAAATATGAGAGAAAAAAATATATAAATTGAATAACAATCTTTACATCTTTAAGATTATCAGTTTATATTTCTATATGTTTTCTTATCAAAATAAATCAGATTAATATTTTAGTTTTTTATCATCACTAATATTTTTAGAAATAGAACTTGCAATAGGCTCTTAATTATCTTAAATAATATATTTTCAATTTCAACTTCAGGATATATTTTCCAATCGTCTAGATTATAAACACTTTTTTTATCCATCCTTATTATAATAGATATATTTATATGGATTTTGCCTATCTATTTTATGATTTTCATTCCTCTAATAATCTTTGTTTGAAAAAGGTGTGGTAATATTCAAAAGGGAATTATTAATTAATTCATTGTAATTTTATACCAGTTCTATTTATTAACAATATTCTTACTTAAGATTTGAGATTGTTATTACATTTTATTATTAGAAACTAATATTAAATCATTTTCAATATATTTATCTAATTTCATTTTCATGACCTTCTTTGTTTTTTGAATATTTTGCTTAGATAACATTTTAGTCTATATAATGTACTGATTATCTGTTGCCTCTCGTTTCATATCTAGATACCAAATTTAATATTGGTTTCCTTTTTTATTATCAATCAAATTAGCTATAACGTTTTCACGCTTTTGATCAGGATCTCTTTTTTTTAATTTCTTTATAAATGTCTTCAGAAATTTCTTTTATTTCACTCACTTTCTTGACATTAAACAAAATGCATCTTGTCACTTATTAATTTATAAATATATCTTCTTTTATTTCTCTTTGAATATTTTTTATCTGACAAATATACTCTTCCCATTTTCTTTACAGATGTAACAATACTCTCTTGCATCTTTTTTGAGGATTTAATAATAACATTTTGCACCTCGTTTTGAGATTCAATAAAATTTTCTCTCATTTGTAGCATCTCTTGCACCTCATTCTGAGATTTATTTATTTTCCTGAATAAATCCTATCACATCTTTTGCATCTCAAATAAAGATTTGATAATACTCTTTTCCATTTCTCTCATCTTAAAGAATAATTGTTGATAAAAATAAACTGAAAACACATTTTACAGTCTACCCACTACATTTTCGTTAGTGCTTTGCTTTTTTTTTTTAAAAAAAAAAAGTAATATAACCAATAAGCATCAATATATACTAACGTATCAAATTTTATTATCTCATATAATTTAACTAGGCATTTACTTTCTATAGTTTTGGATTAATTTTATCTGTTCGAAAGAAAAGATTTAAATTTCAACCGCAACAACAAATAATTTTAAAACAAACCTTTACTCTCATTGGTATGTTTTAAACATTTTTTTTGGAATATAATACCTTCATATATCAATAGATCAACATATTATTATGGAAGTGAAAAAAAGCTTCACAATAATATGGATTATGCAATTCATATAATTAATTACATACAAACATATTTTGCATTCACGACTCGATAGCTTACAATAGATTCATTAATTTAATACATCATTTACTATCTGCATTTTTTTTAATAAAATCTAATTTGAGAAAGTAAAATCAAAATAACTTTATATCATGCTTATTGCTCCAGTTACTATTGATGAAACCTAAATTTATACTAATTATCATTGATTCTGCGTTTACTACCAAATATGAAACCATACAGAAAGGACCAGTTGTGATCTCGATGGCAATAATGTGGAGAAGCCGGTTAAGGTGTTACATCTCAGTTGAGACGGCTGATATCGATAATGGAGGAGACTAACCCTCACTTGATTTACAATTCACTATGAAAACATTTTTTCTAAATTTCCACACAAGCTAAACATATTTTATATTGTGTAATAGATTTACATTCAATAAATAAAAATTATCAAGATTATTCAGTAATAGGTGTACTCTTAGTCATTTTATTTTATTAACCAAAATATTTGCAAATATAGTTTCCTACGATAAAAAAAACTAATTAAAAGTAAGTCAATCTGTGTTTTAAAACTAAGGGTAGCAAAAGTAAATACAATGTTAATAAATGATTTTCTCTCAAGGTTTTATAAAGTACGAAAATAAATACATATTATAAACAGGAAAATGTAAATGAGATTTTATATATATCATTTTACTCAATGCTTTTATATTTCAGATATCATTAATACAATACTAATACATCCAATACAAATAGATTATATGTGTAAACTAATACCTCATATATGACCTCTTTAATATCATAAATTATACAGTGGCAGATTCCATTAATAACAAAAAAAAAACAATAAATATTAAAAAGTAATTGTTTACACAATATAAAATAAATGATAAAAATGACCAACAATAAAAAGAAAATTATATAAAATATTTAATAAATATTACTATTTGATTTTTAAATCGAATTTGAACTTGAGATACGAAAACTGTTTTGACATACAATGTTGCAAAGACGGTAACATTAAATAAGAATAGATTGTTTATTTTTTTTTTTTTAAAAAAAGATCCTCAATTTAAAAATCGGAGATAATAAATATCATTCTAATGATAAAAAAAGTAAATATTTTATAGGCATCATTAATTATTTTATCAATTATTAATGAATCTCATTAAAAAAAAAGCAGGAGACGTTTTCACTTTTTTTAGGAAAAGCAAGAATAAAACACTGCATAGCCTATCTGGATGTTATTTACCACATCGGGTTTATTTATTTTGGTTGAAGATCTTTTACTGAATTCTTTTTCAGGGTTAAGAAAATATAACTAGATCATTCGGATGCAGTGTTACATACTATATAACAAATATTAAGATAGCAAATCCTCACACTTTAATGGACAGGCTTCAACCTACTGCAACTCTTCTGCTATCCATACCATTGAAATCTGATGATAGAATTCCCAAATCTTATGCTGATGCCAATATTTTTATCATGATCATGTTGACCTCAAGTCATTCTGACTGCTCACATATAGGACAGTATCCATTTGAGTACATAGAAGTAAAATGGGCAGAAGGCAGACAATATGTAAGATTTGAAATACCAGGCACTCTTATATCTAGAGCCTAATTATAAATATAGGGGATTTGAACTCAGACTTTCAAGCCCTTCACTATCTACACTATGCCATACTACTGATACACATGAGTGCTGCTTTAGCATGAAATACATATATTGGTGATTATATTTTCTGCATGTATGTGATCATGTGTATCAGTAGTATGAGATAGTGTAGATAGTAAGAGGCTTGAAAGTCTGAGTTCAAATTCCCTATATTTACAATTAGGCTCCAAGTATAAGAGTGTCTGGTATTTCAAATCTTATGTATTAAGCCTGCATTCTGCCCATTCTTCTTCTGTGTATTTAAATGAATATTATCCAATATGTGAGAGGTCAGAATGACTTGAGGTCAACATGTGTATGATAACAATATTGACATCAGCATAAAATTTGGAAATTTTATTATCGGATTTCAATGGTATGGATGCCTGAAGATTTGGAGGTTGGAGTAGTTTGAAGACTGTGCATAAACTGAGCATTGATTATATATATATATATATATATATATATATATATATATATATATATATATATATATATTGTACCGAGACAAAGTCAGTACATGTTTATACCCACACACACAAGCAGTGTAAATACTCTATATTTTATTTACTTTCAATTTATGATAAATTGTAAATATATTTTCTTTCAATACTTTATAAAATATAATATAAAATAAAATGCTAATATTTCTGATTAAATAGTTAATAAAATGTTAATAATTCTAATTAAATAATTTAAGGCTTTCATATAATTTATTGTAATAATATCCTCTAAAAAATAAAAATATTAAAATATTACTAATATGCCATTCTAAATCTCAATAAATAATTCTACTTGTATATGCCGCGGGGGTAATTAAGAAAAGAGTTTATTTTAAATTATAACTATAGCAAAAGTTAAAAGCTTATAGAGGTGATTTTGAGATTAAATACTCGACTTTTAAAACTAATGTAAGAGTGTATTGTTCTCTTAAAACACACACGCACGTATGCATCAAAGGTGTGAATAAGTATAAATTTTTTAACTGAGATTGCAATATGAGATTGCCTAAACCTAAGATTGCCTCAAGCATATGGATTGAATGAACATTACGTAGGACACGGACCCCAACGACAACTCAGAGAATATTGAACTCTGGGGGGAGATTGGATCCTCAGATAATAGCCAACCCATATAAATATGAGTCTTAGTCTTTGTCTTCAACCTTTTTTTTTTGATTGACCTTAAAAAACTTTGATTAACCTTAAAATGCTTGGTTACAGTTTTTTACATTCTTTGTTTTGTTTTGCTTATAGTTTTTGTTAAAATTCTTCCAGAAGCTACAACTGTAATTTTTTTTTGTTATCCAATATGACCACTGTGAAATTAACCTTTAGAGCGTCGATAGTCATGATGGGCTAAGAAACCCCTCAGTGATTGATCGACGCTCCGCCGCCAGAACATCTCCACCGCTATGAATAATCAACCACAGTGTCATCCAAACATCGTACTCCAATCAGTCCAATGACGTTGTCCCGTCTAACTTACAAGAATCGTCCAAATATACTATGCTGAACTTATATAAAATAAATAACCACTTATTATGGAAACAGTATCCAACCGGTTCGAACCCTCATCAAATTAGAAGCAGCAGAAGACTACGCAAAATCCTAGGTAAACATTTTATTTCTTTTATGCTCCCATTCATTCTTTAAGTATACTTTAAAAGGCAATCTCATAACTAATTAAATTCACATTTCGTAAATCAAAATATAAAATGATCCATAATCCCTCATATTTGAATATTAATATTTTTAACCTCAACTTCCGTAAATAAAATATCAGACGTTATATAATTCCTCATATTTAAATCTTAGGACTTTTCCTGTTATGAACTTTGATCAGAACTATTGTTTGCTTTTCGCAACGAAATTATAACACACACCTAACTTCAAATGTAAAAGAAGAAATATATTATATCATCCCTGTTTATTATGCATAATATGTTCTTTTCTGTGCGAGTGCAAGAATGCGTGTATGTGTGTGCAAATAAATCTATCAACTAATGTTTCATTTTTTTTATATTCAATAAATTCCATTATTATTTAAACAAGTCGAGCATTCCTCAAATCATTCTCTATAATTAAAAAATATATTTAAGTATTATAAATAAAATTTATTCACGCAATTAATTATGTTTACTTTTAAATTTGTCTTTCTTATCTTTGTTTTGTTTATTTCTTTAAACTTCATCGTGCCGTGAGTCACGATGTTTATTTACTATGTAGTTAAGATAGGTTTAAGAGTTGGGAGGGTCTATTATTAATCTGTGTAATTTAAATGTCAATAAAGATAATATGAATAATTCTATTGGACTGTATGATAATGGGGGGATGATATTACAAGCTTCTAATTTTTTTGTATAAGGACGCATAAATCAAACATTCGTACTAGTTGCAAATAACCAATGTCCCGGCCCAATACTCGGACCGATCTATAAACCAACCAAGCTTCTTCTCTATTGGTTATTATTGTGTCTTTTACCAGAATGATATTCTTGAAATAATTTCATCGCGACCCTGAGTGACCCTTATTGGTCCATGCTGGGAGTTTGAGCTTATGGGCGGGATAAGACTTCGAAATCGTTTTGATATGACGTAAGGTGATGCGAGAAATTAAATTGTAAATTAAATCATCGTATCTGGCGCCCCCTTGTGTTGATAATGAACAACTATCGATATAGGAAATTAAATAAAGCTTTACGCTATATCATGTTTATTTCGGAGCTCTCAATCCCTATACGATCGGTTGAATAAGCGGCCGGTTACAAATGGCGCTTCCAAACGTGAGGCTAATATAAATAATGTTTTGGAGAGAAGCAAATCAAGACATTAGCCAAAAGCGGCCGAACCTCGTAAAGGACACAAAACTTTTTCACGCAAACGAAAAAGGGAAAAAGAAAAATTATGGATGGACAACGAATAAAGCAAAGGAGAACATAGCGGGAGATGGAGGCGCGGACGTTGATCAATCACTTCTTATCATAAATAAATATAAAAATAAAATAATCACGTTCCTTAAGCATCAACAAAAAGTCGTAACAGTTTAGATATAAATAAAGAAAGGAAAAAATCTTTTTATTAAGTCAGAAATGGACAGCAATAGCGATACTGCATGGGAGGAGACAGGGGAGAGCCCTATAACATTCAAAAAGATAGATGTTAAAGAAGAGGCTGAATCAGAAATAAAAATGCTTCTTAGAATGATGAGCCAAATGATGAGAGAGATGAGGGAAGATAGGGAAGAAAGAAGGAAGAGAGAAGAGGACAGAGAAGAAGAAAGAAGGAGAGAGAGAAAGGAGGATAGAGAAGAATTCATTAGGGAGATACGAAAATTATTGAAGGGAGACACAGGAGAGTCAGAGGAGGACCAGAGCAAAGAGGAAGAAATAAAAAATGAAGTAAAGACTGAAATTACCTCAATAAAAATAGAGATCGGCGCAGCAAAAGCCGAGATAGAAGAAGCGAAGACTGAAGTGATAACAGCAAAGGCAGAGTTGGAAGACGTAAAACAACAGGTGGACGCGATAAATAGAAAGGTAGAAGGAATCGAGCCACAACAGAACATACCGAGAGAAATTATGGCCAAACGTCTGGAGGAGTTGGAAAAGAAAATTGAACGAAGAATAAATGTGCGGGAACCAAGCCAGTCGTGGGCCGAAAGGCAAATAAAAATTGAGATCTTCAGGGCAGGTGAAAACGAGAGTCCGATGGACCACGTGGAGAGCGCCCGGAACCTGTTTTCTGAGCCCTCAAAGCCGGAGCCAGACAAAATCAATATTGCCAGCACATACCTGCAAGGGCCAGCTAGAGATTGGTGGCGAACAATCGAGTTTAAACCCAGATCATTCATAGAATATCGAGAAGAGATCCTGCGAAGCTTTTGGAATGCTACCAGACAAGAGGGGATCTACTTTCACATCACAAATGAAAAATATGGGCTCAAACCTAACAAGATCGATAACGCAGTTCTATTACAGGCAGGTAGCCGGCCTCCAGCAGCTACCAGCGTATCACATGACAGAGGAGCAAATCATCTCGACCATTAGACACAACATGCCGACAGACATCAGGCGGATGATGCTAAGCCGGGATGACGAGGGCATCCACGAGATGGGGAACGCCATAGCCAAGTTCGAACGAGCGGAAGGACGGGAAAGGCAAGAGAGGCCGAGACAGGAACCATATAGGAGAAAGCTACCACCAGATCGATACTAATGAAAATATAGTCTAAAAACACATTGACGAACACGGATTTGCCACAGGAATACGATTACCAGAGCACGCTTTATAAATAACGATAACTGAAGGAAAATGACCTCGGACCGGAAAGGACTTACACATCACATCGCATCATGCCATAACAAGGGGGGAAGGGGGGTTGATAAAACATCATTTTAAACCAAAGCAGACCGCAGATAACTAAACAAGAAAAAAAAAATATATAAAATATAATTTAAAGAGAGAAAAGGAATAAATGTCATAACTCTTCTAAAGAAAACTATTCGAGATAAATAAGTTAATATTTCTGAAAGCCAGTTTAAATTAAAAAGAACGACGCCCGCCTTCGACTAAAATATATATTGCTCGAAAACACGCGGAGAAAGGAATCGGATGCCCCACGTTAGGGAAAGGAAAGCCGGATCGCGAGAGTGCGCTATTATTGTTCCTTCCCTCAATATTTCCCAGTGTGCTAGGAGGTACAGATCTCGGATATTTTGAATGCTTATTGTTCTATAACTCAGACTGTTCGCTACCTCGTAAATGTTGTCGTATTTTTGCAGAGGGGACTTCGGAAATGACCATCCTCCTGCCTCCCATTAGATAGACCGTAAGAGAATGTCTATATGTTCGTAACCTTGCATCGTGGGACTTCGGAAAGGTCCATCCCCATGCCAACCTTCCACCCGGGGTGCCTGCACCAGATTGGGCAAGATATCTCCAATTATGGCACGCCCGCTCTTCGTAAAGAAAAAAAAAAAAAATTTTTTGTTGAGTTTAGTTCACAAACGTCAAGCGTCAATCCGAGCCTGACCACATGACCTGCCACTTCGTTTCTTTTTATGAGGGGAAGGGGAACTGTAGGATAGTCGGCTAAAATAAGTGAAAAAAAAAAAAATCACACGAAGCGGGGTCGAAAATAAAAGATTTTATTGGTAAAATTAAAATGCCAATCCTCGCATTTTAATTTTAGACGGATCGCGGGGATATGTACCGAGACAAAGTCAGTACATGTTTATACCCACACACACAAGCAGTGTAAATACTCTATATTTTATTTACTTTCAATTTATGATAAATTGTAAATATATTTTCTTTCAATACTTTATAAAATATAATATAAAATAAAATGCTAATATTTCTGATTAAATAGTTAATAAAATGTTAATAATTCTAATTAAATAATTTAAGGCTTTCATATAATTTATTGTAATAATATCCTCTAAAAAATAAAAATATTAAAATATTACTAATATGCCATTCTAAATCTCAATAAATAATTCTACTTGTATATGCCGCGGGGGTAATTAAGAAAAGGGTTTATTTTAAATTATAACTATAGCAAAAGTTAAAAGCTTATAGAGGTGATTTTGAGATTAAATGCTCGACTTTTAAACTAATGTAAGAGTGTATTGTTCTCTTAAAACACACACGCACGTATGCATCAAAGGTGTGAATAAGTATAAATTTTTTAACTGAGATTGCAATATGAGATTGCCTAAACCTAAGATTGCCTCAAGCATATGGATTGAATGAACATTACGTAGGACACGGACCCCAACGACAACTCAGAGAATATTGAACTCTGGGGGGAGATTGGATCCTCAGATAATAGCCAACCCATATAAATATGAGTCTTAGTCTTTGTCTTCACCTTGATTGACCTTAAAAACTTTGATTAACCTTAAAATGCTTGGTTACAGTTTTTTACATTCTTTGTTTTGTTTTGCTTATAGTTTTTGTTAAAATTCTTCCAGAAGCTACAACTGTAATTTTTTTTTGTTATCCAATATGACCACTGTGAAATTAACCTTTAGAGCGTCGATAGTCATGATGGGCTAAGAAACCCCTCAGTGATTGATCGACGCTCCGCTGCCAGAACATCTCCACCGCTATGAATAATCAACCACAGTGTCATCCAAACATCGTACTCCAATCAGTCCAATGACGTTGTCCCGTCTAACTTACAAGAATCGTCCAAATATACTATGCTGAACTTATATAAAATAAATAACCACTTATTATGGAAACAGTATCCAACCGGTTCGAACCCTCATCAAATTAGAAGCAGCAGAAGACTACGCAAAATCCTAGGTAAACATTTTATTTCTTTTATGCTCCCATTCATTCTTTAAGTATACTTTAAAAGGCAATCTCATAACTAATTAAATTCACATTTCGTAAATCAAAATATAAAATGATCCATAATCCCTCATATTTGAATATTAATATTTTTAACCTCAACTTCCGTAAATAAAATATCAGACGTTATATAATTCCCCATATTTAAATCTTAGGACTTTTCCTGTTATGAACTTTGATCAGAACTATTGTTTGCTTTTCGCAACGAAATTATAACACACACCTAACTTCAAATGTAAAAGAAGAAATATATTATATCATCCATGTTTATTATGCATAATATGTTCTTTTCTGTGCGAGTGCAAGAATGCGTGTATGTGTGTGCAAATAAATCTATCAACTAATGTTTCATTTTTTTTATATTCAATAAATTCCATTATTATTTAAACAAGTCGAGCATTCCTCAAATCATTCTCTATAATTAAAAAATATATTTAAGTATTATAAATAAAATTTATTCACGCAATTAATTATGTTTACTTTTAAATTTGTCTTTCTTATCTTTGTTTTGTTTATTTCTTTAAACTTCATCGTGCCGTGAGTCACGATGTTTATTTACTATGTAGTTAAGATAGGTTTAAGAGTTGGGAGGGTCTATTATTAATCTGTGTAATTTAAATGTCAATAAAGATAATATGAATAATTCTATTGGACTGTATGATAATGGGGGGATGATATTACAAGCTTCTAATTTTTTTTTGTATAAGGACGCATAAATCAAACATTCGTACTAGTTGCAAATAACCAATGTCCCGGCCCAATACTCGGACCGATCTATAAACCAACCAAGCTTCTTCTCTATTGGTTATTATTGTGTCTTTTACCAGAATGATATTCTTGAAATAATTTCATCGCGACCCTGAGTGACCCTTATTGGTCCATGCTGGGAGTTTGAGCTTATGGGCGGGATAAGACTTCGAAATCGTTTTGATATGACGTAAGGTGATGCGAGAAATTAAATTGTAAATTAAATCATCGTATCTGGCGCCCCCTTGTGTTGATAATGAACAACTATCGATATAGGAAATTAAATAAAGCTTTAAGCTATATCATGTTTATTTCGGAGCTCTCAATCCCTATACGATCGGTTGAATAAGCGGCCGGTCACAATATATATGGTTATTTATCTTTTCTGCATGTGTGCGGTTTGTATATCAGTAGTATGAGATTGTGTGGATAGTGAAGGGGATTGAATGTCTGAATACAAATTCCCTGTAATTACAATTAAGCTCCAGGTATAAGAGTGCCTGATATTTCAAATCTTATACTATACTACAGTAAAAAAATCATTATTAATATATAAGAGTGATGCTGATATACTCATCTAAATAAGGACGATTAACTTCATCTAGTTTTAAACCCATAAAACATATAATAATTGCAATGTATCACAGTGTTATATTTGTTTAACAGTTATGCACATTTATCTAACCTAAACTTATAATAAACTGCACTTGATACCATTTAATATCAACAATAATAACATTGAATATAAGTGTTATCTGTACCTGTGCATAATAATAACTAAGAAAATGTTATTGCATTAATAACAATTATAATATCAATTAAATAAGAATAATACAATTATAAAAAAGTCCATTAAATAGTATTAGTTTATTGCGCAATTACTTATATAAGCTTTTCTGGATACACGTGTTAAAGAATAATAAATTGCATTTATCAAACTTGTTTATTCAAGGTAAGTTACATTCAACACATTCATTTGTTTTAAAATTATTTTCACTTTTATGTTTATTTTATTTATATTTGCTTTGACAATCTGCAATTCAGGTGTATCATCTAAATATTGAGCTTCATTATCCATTACCCACTCAATGATATTCTATAATTTAGCATTGAAAACTGGTAGGGTGTTTCTTAAACACTGAATACAAATTCATAGTTTGTTACATCAATTTCATTTTATTTTTAAAAATGTTATACTTTTATCTAAAGGATTAGCACTCATTGCTTTTTTTAATTTGGTATGTATAATAAATTTATTTGGATATAGATATTTAATCCATAAGGTTAGGATTCTGATCATGTCTCTGATAAAGCAAATATTTTGTCATCCATAACAATGTAATTTTCATTACTTTTTCCATTAAAGTTTGGAAATTTCTCTAAGTGACAAATTTATGAGTTGCAAATATATCATTTAATATTGTTTTTTTTTTTAAATAAATAAATAATATTTACTAAGGCAATAAACCTAAAGCTTGTGCGGTTAAAAATGTGAAGGTAGGGACCTCTATAGGTCTTAACCACAAGCTTATGCTTTGAAAGAAAAGAGGGGGACCCTTCTTTACTTCAACCTACTTTCTATATAAAAAGGAGAAGCTGAAGCAGTTAGATCTGAGAGCGTGAAGCCATTCGATACTTCACTGATTAAATTCACAATTCCTATTATACATTAATACTCGCAAAATCTTTCGATTTACGAGTCAATGGAAAGATCTTATAGTTAAAAATCTATTATGATAATTTAAAGTTGTAATTATAACTTTTTTAATGCACATTGATTACATAAATAATATTTACTAAGGCATTAAACCTAAAGCTTGTGCGGTTACAGAAAAAAAAACAATTCACAACATTGAGATAAATATGCATCCTTTTTTGTAGTGAAGAAAATACTTATTTTCACATTACACCGGGGTCTTTTTTTATGCGGACTTATTTAACATGGTTTTGAAGTTACGCGATTCGTGTTTCACCGGAAGTCGACCTCCGATAATGCACTATTACTTTAAATAATAAATTTTGCGCACTTACGTTATATTGAAAGTAATAGCACATTATTGGAATTCTACTTTCATCTTAGTAATTTCAATATTTTCAGTGCTTTATAATAGTAAGATTTTATGCAATAATGAAATTAAAATCATGATTTCCACATTTTATGTATACACACATTAAATTTTACAAGATTATAATGTAAATTTATTCAAACATTGTGCGTGTTAATTTTGAATTTTAAATCACATTCTGTTTTTGCTTTTTAAAAAAGAATGTAATCAATTATTAGTCATTTAGTGTCCACAAGTTTATTTTTAAAAGGTCAGTAATAGCAGTGGGCACAATTAAAATCTGATTTTAATTGTAATTAACAATTTAAAAATTACTTACGAGCAACTTGATATTAATGTGATGTAAAACGAAATTTGATTTTTAAATGGAATTGAAAATTAAAGGTAAAAATAAGAATTTAATTTTTAGTTGTTAATTTTAATTAAATTTTTCCCAGCAGTGGTGAATAAATGTTTTTTTTTATTATCATAAGTCTAAGTTCATAAACAATTAATAAAATCATTGTCGTTGTCAACAGAAAACTATTATCACAACATGAGAGTAAACTTGGTGCTAGTTGTATTTCCTCTTGTGATAATAATTGCTGAGATATTCTTGACTTTATTTAAGGAGAAGCCAAATACATCATATCACATGAAAACCTGATTTTTTACCTAGTTTGCAAACAAACGTGTTTTGGGGCAAATAGTGATAATAATTAAAACGTGTATAAAAAATGTAAATTACTGTACTGTAAATTATGCATAAAAATATATTATTTTGAATAAAATTAAATATTATAGTTAAAAAAAGTTTGTCTTGTATCATTTTTTTTCAAATTTGAAATTTTTTATTAGTCATATTTGATTTCCTTATTTTTTTTTTTGCGCGAATTTTAAAGTAATTTTACGTTGGTGCTTTGCTTTTACGCAAATTTTGAAAAATCACAGACCGCATCCTTCCTTTTTCAATGTAAGTTATGTCTATTTTTGCATAAAACGAGACCCAGGTGTAATTTGAGATCAACATTAGCTACTTATTTGAATTTAATAGTGCATTTATGAAAACTGTTTAAAACTACAGAGTTGTCTGGATATTTCAAATTCGAATCATTGGACTAATTATTGTTTTGATTGTTTTCATAATATATATGGTTTATGAGACATACTTTCACATGACCCACCATTCTCCACACTATTTCATAACACTTATACACTTGAACACATATATGTTGAAAAGATAAATAATCACCAATATACGAATTTATTGCTAAACCAGCAATCATCAGTTGGTCCAGATTATCATCTCTACACATATATGCTATATGTGCTCAGATAATCTGACCAACTGATGATTGCTGGTTTATCATGAAATACATATATTGGTGATTATTTATATTTTCAACATATATGTGTTCAAGTGTAACAGTGTTATGAGATATTGTGGAAAGTGGTGGGTCATGTGAAAGTGTGTGCTCATATATCCTATATGTTACACATATTGAGACAGGTATATAATAAGCCTGTGTGTTTCAGTTATAATGTATTATCTAAATGAAGTATAGCTACAATCACCAATTTATTTGAATATATAAATTAATTAAATTTATTTGTCAATTGTGCAAAATCTTATATACTTCTTTTGATATCATTTATTGCTACAACCTATGGATTGAAGTATTTATTTTTCAAATGAATTGTACCATGAGTACACTCTCAACCAAAGTATTTCGGACTGAAATAGATTAGTTTTCATATTTTGTAAAATAATCATCATGTTATAAATTATAAAAGTCAATATTTATAAATGAATAATCTTTTATGACTACATCTGTTGGAATACAAATAATAATTGTATTTTTTTAATGTTTTGGGAAATCGTATTGTGAATTTTGGTTATAAATCTCAATCTCCGAAGGAATTTATTACTCGTCTCTGAACTAGAATACATTGTACGATAGATACATCTATGATCCATTAATCTGTGTGGCAGAAACACAAAATATAATTATTTATCAAAAATGAAAACATGCATTATCTATAACTTGAACTTTAGAAAACGATAATAAGAACCAAGGTATTACACGTTTGAAACTGTATGTTCAAAGGCAGCTTAACATATTGAATGACAAAATGATATTAAAACCAATAAACAAGAGGAGAAATTTGGCCCAAATCGCTAAGATCTATGTAAATACAAATTAACCTGACTTAAAGGTTTGTTGTACTGTAAATTTATGTTGTGTAAATTTGAGATAACATGAAAAGTAATATAGATCCAAAGACTTTCAAAACTTAAGATATGATATTAACAAACTTCTTACTACAATCAATAGATTTTATAATAAACTTAAAAAAACACCTCCACAAACTCAATCTATAGAGATATTAAAATGAAAACATTTTCTAAATATTTCAAAAGTCTCTAAGAAATTAAAAATAAATATTCTCTAAAATATGATATAAGCTTTTGAACACTCTCACCATTAAACAAAATGCTTAAGAATTTAAAAGATACACTGCCTACAGTATCAACTAATCAAATTGCCAACAAAGTTTAATGCAACCAAGTTATGTGTATGTGTAAAGTCTAAGTCTAATTTGTCAATGAGACTCTTCCTGCATACTTATACAATAGAGCACATAAAAGTAATGATTGTTTCTCTATATTTATGGATAGCAAATAAAACTCTAGTCATAAATTTAATTTGTCTACAGCTTGAATTGTATGCATGAGAGGAAAAAAAACAAAAGATTAAAGAAATAACAAAAGACCGATACCCAATAAGCACAAAAAATACAAGTATCATCCTCTCAAAAAGTCAGCCCTTTGAAATATATTTTTTTTAATATTAAATAAATAAATTTATATGTTTTTAAATATTAAAAAAATATCAAGTATACATAAAAACTTGGAACCCTAAAAACATAACTTTGCTATGATTTTGATACGTTAAATATCGAAAATATGCTATGCATTAATAAAAGTTAGTTTTAAATTATATAAATAAAATACTGAGATATTTGACTACATTAAGAATACAGTCTATCAATAATACCACTGACCAAATCTTATCTATCACCTGTACTGAAAATGCTGTAAACACACATCCCTAGCTATCTTCAACCTCCTAAAAACTATTTTGTCATTCTTACATTTCTTCATTGATATTAAAAACTTTATTTTTTCCTATTATATTAGAGACATAACTCCATCTATTCTAAGTAATTTAGGGTCATAATAAGACCAGAAACAACATTAATTGTTATTGAGCAATGGTCCACTTAGTGTTCACCTGCTTATGGATATCTTAAATGGGGTGCCATTTGGGTATCTGTTTATTTTCTTCTTTTTTTTTCATTGTAGAAATTTTTCCATATTGACTGGCACTAAAATGAGGGTCATTATTATCTCTATATGATATTTTCTGTTGAAATTTATATTCCACTTTTTTTCCAAAAGTGGGTACTCAGATCAATAAAATGGTAATGAAGATTTGCCAACTATTAACTAATGTATTATTCTAATGAAATAAATCATTTCATGAGCAAAAAAATAATCACATTTTTAAGAGCAACCATGTATAATAAAATAAATATAAATTAAAATACCAGTTATTTTAACAAGATAATACTTGTCATTAACTGGATAGAAAATAAGTAATGATCACATGTTGTTTCAAAACAATTCTCTCATATGGTTGTTTAATAGTTTGATACGACTTTTTTATTTAGTTGCAAAAGGAAACTTTTCCATATATTTAAGAATTCTATAGTTTCATCATATCTGTAATGCAGTATGTTTTGTTAAATATTTGTATAGTCTTAATAAATACTCTTGCAACAATAATCAACAAATGACATTTGGGGTAACAATAGAAATATTTAAAAAAACAAATTGCATTAACAAACGTGAGGAAATATATAAATAACTAAGCATATAGAAGATATTCTGTTTTGCAAATGAATAAAAAAATTAAAAAAAAAAAATCATTATCAAATTTACGCCAAACTATTCAATAACCACAAGATACATTTATCACTGCACATGACTATTACTGTTTTCTTTTTATCTACTTGTGGGCAGATTTTATCCTATCAGAACATCGATATTTTACTTTTATTGTGAAATATTTTCTTTTACTCTCCAGGAGTCTTAACACTTTTTTTCGAATTAAATGATATATAATTTATTTACTGTAAATCTTAAAATAGCACAGCAAAAGTAAATTAAGCTATTCTCAGCTACAGCTTGGGAGAACACAAACAGTAAATATTAAATTCATACCATCTGGCATTTATTAAATCATTTCAGTGGCAATGACTTGTCCAATATTGCTCCCTTTTAACTACAACTATAGAATACACTTCTTTACAGTGGTATAGATTGTTAGCTCACATAAACACATATACATAATTGTGATAAATATGCAAATAAAAGACTTTAAATATATAGCAATATAATATATATTCTATTGCTGGTGAAATTAAATTCGATTACAATAATAATACAATAATTCAAAAATTAATCTTAGTAAATCATTTTAGCAATATTTTAAGTAATGCTCATATAAATACTAATTTATCAAATAGACAAAAATTAGTCATATATATATATACACACACAACTATAACATTTTTATTTACGATCAATCATTAAATTTAAAAAAACTATAAACGTTTAAGTCATATGGCTATTTTTTACTGAAAAAATATCATTGATATACTAATTAAGATGGATCTTATTTACAAATTTATAAAAGGTCTGTTTGAATTGTTCAATTGTTTATATTACAATATAGAAGTAGTGGTCTCATGATTAAGTTTTAGATTGATATACGGATTTGAAAATATAAGCATTTCTGTTTATTAAAAATATATCTGGTAGGTAAGTTGAATAATTATTGATTTAAAATCATTGTCATTTGAGAAGTAATAGTCTGCATTAAAATAACGTTTATTTACAACCGACTTCATATTAAAGTTAGAAATTTTATTTTTAAACAAATTATGCTTTGCAATGTTCTGAAGAGAAGAATGAGAAAATTACTTCTTTAAAACGAAAAAATAAAATTATGTTGTTAACGATTTCCATGGTAATATATATATATTGATTCTTTTCTGACTTATTAAACACATTAGTGCAAAAATTTCTTGAGGGTTTAAAATATATATGGTATTATATATGCTCAACAGTATTTATCCCATAAAAACAATATAGACATCTAAGTAGACGTCTACCAAAAATATTATTATTTATATATAGAAGAAAATATAAATGTTTTACGGTATGTGTATTTTAAATAATTATTTGACTAATACATATACATATATAATTTATAAATAGCAATTTATAAGTCAAAGATATATTTATTTACGTTCTGGTGTGTAAACAATGCGGGAAGCTGGTTTCTCAAATATTCCACGTATTTCGATAACGAAACTGCATGGTATGTATACAGAAAATGGAGAATTGGGATTGGCTTTTTGTATTTGATATTACCTAAGAACTGAGTAAGCCAAAATATTTAACCATAAATAACAGATCAACAATAACAAATCTCTCACTTCTGGCTAGCTAAACTTATAAAAGATAAAATTTATATTTTTATTTACAATTGTAAAACTCATTATAATCATAACTTTGACACCATTCACATCAGATAAATACAATAATGATTATTACTAACCATTTTTTTTAAACTAGAGATTATCTCTAACACAGATATAAACTTTAAACCTCAGTTAAAGATTAAAATATATGATTTTTTAAATTTTTATATGAATTTATAAAAGAATGGGGAATTATGGTGATTGCTTATATATCTATAATAGGTAACATGTATTTTATATCTGACTTCTATTAAGATGTGCGTATTTCAAATAAATATACATCGACATAGGGGCACTTTATATTCATCTCGAAGTATATTTAGGATAAGTAAACAGATATTTCTATAGTATTATTTAATGTAAACATCGTCCTTTTCGTTTTATATTAAGTTATATCCAACAGCAATTTTCTATGGCTAGGGAAAATAAAATATTAGCATATCCTGATTTAATATCTCAGGGTAAATATCAAAATGTCACACAGAATATAATATGAGTGGCCATAAATCAATGGTAAGTGTCGACCTTAAAAAAAAAAATAAAGAGAAAAACAAATTTAACAAAAAAGTTATATACATTTTATTGACATGTAAAGGATGTCATATTATCATTAATAACAAATACCTTTATGAAGTTACTACAGCTTTTCAAAGTATTAAACAAAACTAAAAAAAAAAAAATCCAAAGTGAAATGGTGTTATTTATTTTCAATGCTATTTTATATAAACTGAAAAATATCTTGGAGTTGCATAAAATAATATTATCATTATTTACTAATAAAATAAATAAGTAATTTAAAATATAGATTCTATAAGTATTTAGCAGGTAAAAATTCATTTTAATAATATATCAAATTTATCTACTTATATAAAATATAATATAGAAATTTTCTTAAAAACTAATTTAGAATCATATGTAATGGATTATTTTACTAAGTGGTAAAATTAAAATAAATATATTACTATATACCCAAGTATATTCTCATTTAACATATAATAAAAGGAATTTTATCATTACTTATATACAAAAATAGCTATGAAATGAGAGAAATTTACAACTCTCAGATAAAATAAGTTTGTCATAAAAAAATTCACCATATCTTATACAAAAAAAAAACTATATTAAATGTGTATGACAAAGTCAAGTATAGAATGGTCACCAAGGTCATCATTCAAATTATACCCTAATAAACTAAGTTGACCTAAGCCATACTTTTAGTATTTGTATCCTTAACAATTCATTATATATCAACACAATGTATTTTACCTTGGAACTACATATTTCTAAGATTTAAAGTTTATAATGATAAATTATATAATCCTTATATAGTCCTTAATAAGTATAACCATTCACACCAAAATTATCATATGGGGTTTTGAAGACATGCAATAGATATATAGCAAAACAATATTTTTAAATATTATTTTTGTTGTTTTAAATTAACTTTCTTTGGAAGATCAAAGAAAATAATGCATGACAACAATGTATGATAAAATTATTATTATTTGAATAATGTATTCACCCCTCCTTTAATTCAATGTTCTAAATACAAAGTTCATTTTCAATATATTTTAGCAGTTCTCCCAGGTGATACTTGTTGATGAAATAAAGAAGCAAGATTACCAAGAATAAAGTATGTCTTAAGTAAATTTTAAATGTTCTGGAAAAAAGTCTATTATTTTCAAAATATTTTAGATGATTATGAATGGAGGTGGATGTAACATTTTAAAGCTTCTTGGAAAAGTTGACAAAGTATTAATTGGTCCATATAGTAATATTCTCCTTCTGGATATCTTTAAACTTCTTCAATGTTTTGGTGTAGAAAGAATATTTATTTTTGCTAGATAAGCTTACATTTTATTTTAGGCTTTTATTTTCTTTTTATATTATATCATGAGGACTTGACAATAATATATGCAACTGGAACAGAGACTTCCCAAGTTCCACTGGACTATCTTTATCTAGCTGACTACCATGTTTAATAACTTTAATACTATTGCCATTTGTAAAAACTGTATTAAAAGAAAAAATGAACTAGTTGGATTGAAAGTTTTTTACCACATAAAAATATTTTTTTACATTAAAGATAAGCTATCCATCTTAATGAAATATTAATAATGACTAAATAACTACAATTATTTTCTAGAAACAACATGATGCTAAATAAAATTTAATGTTTTCTTTTGTATATCTGCACATCCACTTTGAAAATTTGGTTTTGAATAACATGTGTTCAATTATTTCTAAAATGAAATTAATATTAAAAAAATAATAAAAAGTATAATTTAAATATATAAACATCTTATATAAATATTATTAATTTTAAATCATATAACTACCTTGCTTTTTAAATACATATCAACAAACAAATATTCTTTGACAATTATTAAAACTAAAATAAGGGTGTATATTATTTCAATCATTTTGGTTTTTTTTTCAAATTTAAAATAACATTTG
The DNA here is from genome assembly GCA_028023455.1 of Epiperipatus broadwayi. NCBI lineage: Eukaryota > Metazoa > Onychophora > Udeonychophora > Euonychophora > Peripatidae > Epiperipatus > Epiperipatus broadwayi. The sequence continues at coordinate 91,845 of JAQFVV010001120.1, forward strand.
ACCTAAATATGAATAAAAATGTCTACAACTTTGTAAAAAAATAATGGTTAAAATGAAAAACATTATGCCTGACACAAATAGATACAACAGTTTCTACTTTTTAAAGTTATATTTTTGACTGCAGCTTTTGTAAGACTTAGGGTTTTCAGGTAGGGTGCCATGAATGACATGATGAAGTACCTAACCAATGATCATGTCTACCCCCCAATGATGTAGATCTAGATTTACACATTAAATTCAGACAAAATTTAGGCTAGTTCATCCATACCTCACCCCTTCTTCAGATTCCACATGCATCAGAATTCAAACACAGAGACAATGTTGCACTCAGCTTTCTTCAGGGTGAATTTACCCTAGATATCAATTAGGACACCTTTATATACATTTCAACTGATTGGGGACTCATCTACTCTCATGCTATTATATTATGATGTAACAGAAGTATGTGTATATGCATGTGCATCTAGTTATTAATTGATGTATGAATATCTTTGACAAACTAGAAAACATTTAATAAAAATCAAGTTAACAATGTTTATTCACTAACAAAATAAAAATTCCCCAAAAAAAACTATTTAAAAAAAAATCTAAGTATATACATGTAGGTATCAAGTGTGTATCTCTAACATATTAATGATTAAATGTGTTTATTACTCCAACCCTTCCCATGGTAGACATCCATAAACTGACAACATATTTATAAAGTAAATAAGAGTAACAAAAAGAAAAAAATCATTGTTATAATGGTCATGAAGCTAACTAACTATTTAACAAAATTATATGAAGATGTGTGTAATAGCTTCATAATCAAATTCCAACTGTAGATGTTATATCTTCTTTGAGGTCCCCCTTTGACTACATACAAGTTTTCTATGGTTGACAGAAAAAAACATTTATGCAGGAATATTAGTCATTCATCCTGAATAAAAAATATAATCAGTCATTAGTTAACAAAAAGAATAAACAAATAAACAACACAAACTCTGTCCCGTAACAAGTGCATGTTCTTAATATGGAATAATATTAAATAAAAGCTTATCTTATTCCATATTCATTATAGAAAGAATGATGATAATACCTAATATCATGATACTATGAATGAAGATGTGACCTAAATTTAATTCAATAAAAATTGTCTAACTTAACAACATTCCTCTCGTCCCTTTTTTTAATTTAACTATAGTGGACTCTTCTAAGTTGTAAAGAGTAAGGTTTCCAAGTGCTGAAGTGAAATAAATAAAAATAAATAAATATAGTATTCTACAAATATATATGTAAAATAAAAAAAAATGATTACATAACAAATTAAGTCTTTCTTCAAGTTATCTTGCATAATATTCATGAATTAGGCAAATAATGTCTTGTCTAGATACAGTTCATCAATGTGCCTGTCATTACTCACAGGGACTCATTGGCAATGTATTTGTAATAATATTTCCAACTTCTGTTGTTGTTTTCATTCTGTATCCATCTGGGCATTTATTTCTCTTTAACTCAATTCAATTATTTTATAAAACTGCATGAGTCTGTTATAATTCTTTTTGTTTAAATATTGGCTATAGTTTGTAATTTTGTGTTACAACAATCAAACAAACAATTTGGATTGTCCAATTAAGCTGTCCATATTCTCTTAGATTCAAACATTCAATTTTCTGATGTTTAATTTTACATAGCTTTTTCATCCTTTGAAAATAGTAAATGATGACAAATATTAACTGAGTTTGTTTTTAAACTGGAACCAATTTACATTGTTTAGTATAATTGCCTTTTATTTTATTTTCCATTGCTGTGCAAACTTTACTGTTGCACATATTATATTAATTGTAAGTAAAATAAAATTATGTATTAGAATTATGCTTTCATCTTCTACATTTGGTTACCTAGTGACTGGATTAACATTAGGTTATTACCATATTTACTTAGTCTAAGTCTTGTATAATGCTGTACAATACACTGACATGTTTATTGCTAAAAAATGAAAACACATGCTTAATCACATATTAACTAAATTTACATTATAAATGAGTTTTATTTGGTGGTGAGAGTAAATAAATATTGGAATGTACACTACTTTTACAACCTTCAAATCTTTACAGGATTAAAATTTTAAGCTACAATTAAAATTTTAACACTTACTCAAAGTGTACACCTATCATTTATTGTTGGAATGTCTGCTCAAAAAAGTGGTAAAACCTATTCTTCTAATTTCTACTATTTCTTCACTGTATCACTATTTTTTCCAGTCTCTTACTTTATAGCTTGGGTCATAATGAAATGAGAATTATATTGGTTTTTTTTATTATTATGATGGTTGTATGGGATGAGATCAACTGATAATGTGTCTCTATTACAGATGATACATAGTCAAACTTTTTAGTTTTTACCTTGCTTTTTTCAGGCTTATAATATTTCCCTAAAAACTAACTAAATATTGAAGTATCTATCATTCTCTATGGATCAGATCCTAAGTCTTAGTTGACTCTAAAGTATCCGAGTAATTACTTTTACAATTACCTAAGTATACTCTCATCATAGATTAATGACCTTATTATTTTTGATGTTATCTCACTTTTTAACCCTAATCAAGACTTATATTTAGCTTTTTTTGTTTATCAGTTAAATATACCTATTGAGTGGTCACTTTGTTTGAGCAAAGTAAAGTCTTAAACCACATGGATTATATGTTCCCTTCACTTCTCCATTTATTTACATCCAAAATGCATTTGGATCTGACTGCTTAACAATAGTGAACTTTTCCTCATATTGCTTATAAAATTTTTGGTATTTGCCTTCCATTGGTTTACTTATACTGAGTGTCAATGAATGTTTTGTCCTCTATCTTGAAGTTGTGGTTACTCTCATTTAATTTTGTTACTTATCTCAGCTTTTTTTGTTAGTTGCTCATATATTTTGAATATGTCTCTGTCTGTAACAAATTGGGGACATTTAATTGGGGGTTGATATTTGTCAAGTAATATTGATTTTTATATTATTTAACTGGCCTAAAGGGTTGTAAGTTATTGTGTAGGCAACATGTATGCTCATGTTTACATATCCTACTTGCTTTGAACATGTCTTCCCTGTGGTGTGCTGTCATCAGTTATTTTTTCTCCCCCCCCCTTTTTGTTCCTTTAGATTTGGTCTGGTTTTTTTGTCCTAGGTCAAAATCCATGAGATCCATCCTTAACATTTGTTCTTTAAGCATTTGTATCTGTATGCCTAATGAACATGAATGGGCCATATGTATTACACAAGATGTGAAACTGTGGATATTCTTGTTTAGTGTTTTGTGATGTGGTTTTCATAATTATATGCCATGTTTTTCTATGATTTGACCATCTTGATTATGTATGGATTTTAACTGTCACAATGCATATTTAAGATGATCAAGCCTATTGACTTTATTTGTGTCTCCAAACTTGTCTCCTTATTATGATAAGCTTTTTAATGACAACCATTATAATTATTAATGTCCTAATCTGATAGTAATCACTAAGTACAACGATTTCCTGCCTCAAATACTCATGGGTTTTGTTTTGATGGTGAGTGCAGTTGTGGTGATAGGATGCCTAATATACATCCAATACAACACTATAGTACCTTCTTTCATATAGTTTTCCCTAATGTCTTTAACATATGTGATGTTCATTTATGGGATCAGTGTTTGATTTTCAGAGTTGGCCTAATAAATATTTAGGACCAACCCTTGTAAATTAAAGTTGGAAGGGGAATTTTTCCTCTTGGGCATTGAGATGTGGGAGAGTAGGTTTGTCACAATGGTCACTCTTCCTCAGTGGGTTTTTGAAGGCAATATCCAAGTGATTTTCCCTATCAGACTATTCTTCCCTATTGTTATTGGTTACAGATTCACTCCCAGTTTTTCAAATTTTCATGATTGGTGTCCTTTGTCACTGCTGAGACTCAATTATTACCATTCTCTGGTTGAGAGTCTCATCTATCTTGCCAACCCAGTCCCATGTTTTGGTTGAATTATCTACCAGTTTCTCATGAGTGTTTCTGTCTAGGTGATTGTCAAGAGCTTTTAGTATTCTATTATATGACTATGCCTCAATTGTCTGCTTTACAGAGAGTTGATCCATCCATTAGTGTACATCTTTGAACTCATTTTCAACTTTGTCTTGTAGCATTTCTTGTTCTACATGGTACTCATCTTTGAAGACCTCTTGATTCTTGGGAATATCATCACATTTGACATTTATTTGCCCAATGATGCTATACTTGACTCATCAAACCATTGCTGGTATTTTATATCCTTTTCATCACTTTCATGTTTCAGGTTTCTCTTATTTCCGAGTATATATTAGTGAAAATGCTTATACTTTGGTTTTTTATAAAATGTTTAATATTCTTAATAATTTAACTATTGAATTGAATTGTATATTTAAGTAATTTGACATGAAAATATGTATCAAACTGTTGATATATTTTAAAACACTGATTTTAATATATTTGTTTTAGAAAGTCAAATATATTTTTCTACTTCTAAGTTAATGATACTTATCATTTGTGTGTATTACTAGATGATCCAAAATGTTTTAGATATGTTATTTATCATTTATACAATTAATCTTATATATATATATATATATATATATATATATATATAATGATTTAGAGAGTAATAGAGTACATCAAAACTGTGAGAATCCTTAATATTATTTGTCAGATTTGTAGGTAGGGCTTTATTATTGCAAATATAAATATTACTTCTTATTGGATTCAATAGTTTTGAATCTAATAATAAATTTGCTATTGAGGAGAAACTGCTTTGGATATTAATAAATAGAAGATAATCTTAGTTATATTTTATTGTAATGAATTTATTAATAATTAAAATAAGAAAAACATGATTGGATCTGATGATTATAATATTTTTATTCATAAAAAAAAACCAGTATTAAATTTTTGTAATTGAAATCAAAAAGCTTGATAATTTTGAAAGAAATACAATTTTGCAATTATTACATTGGTTAATGATATTTCCTTATCTGTATCAACAGTACTAATTTTTACAATAATTTTCCACCAAAAGTTAATGAAAATTTAAGACAAAAGTTCAAATTTTGTTTTAGTATTTAACACTTGGTTTATAATACAATTTAGTAATTAAAAAAATTGCTTGAACCTTCTATATATTAACTTATTAATACTCACCAGCCTTGAAAATCATTGATGTTTTCATCAGAAAAGGTGTTGTTGTTTTGTAAGTTCAGATCATAGTATTACCATGGTCCTAAGTCATAATGACTCACAGCTGTTTTAGGGAGATTTTAACATATTTTATTGATGTTATAGTTAAACAAAAATCTGAAGAGGTCAGCATTTTATGCACTGCATCTAAGATCAAAATACTTATTTTTATTTTACAGAAAGAAATGTCCAGAGAATGCTTGCATTCTTTTGATTTAGTTTTCACATGAAGACTTTGAAGTATAATAAAATATTACTTTTTTCCTCTTTATAAAATATTTGTGATTATTTTTGTAAATGTAAACAAAGGAAGTAAATCAGTTTTTCCCAGGATATGAATCAAGAATAGAATGAAACCATCTATTCTTAATTGCTGATGTTTATTTGCATGCATTTGACAAAATTGTTGGTAATTCAAAGTGAAAGTAATTTATCAATTGGATGGATTATGATGTGTTAGTGTTATTAAACTCTTCATTAATAATAAAAGATTGCAAACAACATCTCACTCTTAACACCTTGATTGAAATAATTAAACAAGATTAAACATGTAAACGTTTAAATTAAATATATTTCCATGTATATGTAAACAAAGAGAGTAAATTACCTTACTCCATGCTATGACTTGTATTATTAATTATGAGTTTAATAACTCTTAAATGTCATTTTCCCTCTGGTTGACAAATTATTTTTACTCAGACTTACCAAGTTGACAAAGGTATGCTTATAAATATCAGAGCAACTAAGAATAGGTGGATTCATTCTATTCTTGATACCTTTGTTAAACATTTATAGTGCTTATAAGTCATAGCCTGGTGGATAAAGTTATTTACACTCTTTGTTTACATATACATTGACCTATGTTTCATTTAAAAGTTTATTTTTATATACTTATTGTCTGATTATTAAAATAGAATATTACAGGTAAACTTTCAATTTATTAATTTTTGTTTTATTTTTTTTTTTGGAATAAAAGTTAATAAACTTGACTGAAATATAAAATAATGGACGTGTCTATAATGTGATTATCTGTTACAAAGAGTTTGGTATAAAATATTTAAAAAATGTATTTTTATGAGAAAATATCACATTATAAGGCAGAATTTGTTAGAGTATCATAAATATAATTATGTTCTTTCATATTAAACAAAAACATTACAATGGAAATGAATTTATTATTTTTTAGTTTTAGTATTTATGTAAACATATGATATTTTTACAGTATAATGTTATATTTACAGGTCAGTTTTTAAATATTTAAAATGGTCAAATGTTATTTTTAGTATATTAATCACATATTATTTTAGAAGAAAATGAGGTTCAATTTATTAAGTTTTAGTATAAAATAAACATTTTATAAAAATAAAATAGTTGACCATTTCCAAAAAAAAAAAAAAAATCTCTTACCAGATGAAATAATAGTAAGTGTAAAGAATTAAGGAGTTAACAAAATAATCATAATTTAAACTACATTGAATTATGTAATATTGACAATGTTTTTTTTTTATTTATATATTTTTTCCTATTGTTCAATAATTCTAAATTCAGGAAAATTGCAATAAATTGAGATACTACAGAACCTCACGAATTAAAACTAAAATTCAGGAAAATATAAATTAGCAAAATTATTATTATTTTAAGTTTGTTTTTTGAAGCTAAATAAATAATCATTAATCCAAAAAAATACTGTTCCAAAATTCAAGGTCCTTATAATTATTAAATTATCAACTAAAATCAGTACAGGTGAATATTGATAGCTTGTATATATATATATAAGGTCAAAATTATTTTAGCTTATTAAAGATTTTACTTAATCTATAGCATGTAAAATCATGTATGTGATACTGTTATACATTTTGAAGTGCCTTAATTTTATATAATTTTGTAAATTCAAGAGTTGCCTGTTTCAGTAAATTGCTACGTATGACATTATTAAAACAAACCTAATGTAATAAGAATTTAGTTTTATAGTTTAAGTTGGATGCCCCTCTATTTGAGCTGTCACTAATAGTTAATTTGCTTTATCTTGAGTAGATGATTGCTATATTCCCTTCGTTTTAGACAGATATTATAATCCTTATTCATTATAATTAACTCCTATAATATTAAACATCAAATGTATTTATTATGAAACAAAATCAGTTTTACTAAAAAAAGGAATCAATCTTTGCCTCTCAGTTAACAATAAAATAAACAAAAAATATTTTATTTCTTTTTCATTTATATCAGATGGTGATTTACTAAAAATGTAAGCAATATTGTCATTTCAGTTGACCGTCATATAAATAAAAGTAATTTTACTTTTTTTTAAAAAAAATTCACATCAATGTGTTTTTGTTATATTAGAATATGTATTCCAAAAAATGTTTATAATTAAAAAAAAAACAAATTTGGAACTAGACAAGTAATACTTTACTTAAAAGTGGTACTTAATGCTATGAAAATTATTGTCACATTTATGGGCTAATGAAGATTTATAAAAGTATATATATATATATATATATATATATATATATATATATATATATATATATATATATATATATATATATATATATATATATATATATATATATATATATATATATATATTGTAATAGTACGTGATTAAGACATATCATATTTATATATACACGCAATCATAGTTGGATGACAATTATAATGGAAAATATATTAAATCAATATAAATGAAGAAAAAGGAATTTAAACATTGGTAATCAATGTAGCATGTCATATATGCCATAGTAAAAGATGATATGGCCTAAATTATTGAGCAGCATTTATAATGGTTGGATTATATTAGAAATAAGAAAAGATTTAAATAAGATATACCTATGGGTCACCTATAAATTAATCAGGTTTTATAGTAACTTGTCACTATAATAAAATGCATGTACCATGCAAGAAGAAATAATATAAAGATAATACATGTAATACCTATTCAATAGCATTTGTGTACATATATCAAGTTAAAATAAATTACTTCAAAATAAATATATCAAACCATAATATTACCAAGGCTAACTATATCATAAACTTAATAAGCTTGAGCATTGACTGAAATATATTGCTAATTAGGTCTCAGGGTTAATTTAACTTATGTTTAATTATATACTAAATATATTTGTGAACAAAAGGAATTTTATTAAATCCAAATATATTTATACAATTGACATTACCGATTGTTTAATACTTCCATATTGGCTAGCTGGTAAAACTGATGTACTAAAAATAGAGAAAAAAAGTAATAAATTTCAAATAAAACTCAAAATCATTCTTTTACATAAAATAACTGATAGAGCTTTATTTTAACATTGCAACTTTATATTTATAATAGCATACATATGCATATATACATTTTGATATAAACTCACTCTATGTGTGGTAATACAGCAATCATGTTATAAAAGGTTGATTGCAATGTTTCATCCCACTTTTACATTTAATATATAATGGAATAATATATCTCAAAAGTATAAATTCAATATTACACATTTGCCACTCTCTTCATCCACTTGGGTTTAAATTCAAATTCTATTATTGTGAGTTTATTTTATAAAGACATATAGAGTAAAGTATTTTAATGGTTTTATCAGACTGAGTGGGACTGATATATAAATTGTAGCACAACAGCAAATCTCAACTTGTAATCTTTAATTAATTTCTAGCATATATTTTTAACATGTGGTATTTAGTGAACGAAATATAAATAATCTTTATTCTGAATAAAATACTTATTATAGATAGTTTTTTTTATTCAAATTTGAATCTAGAAAGGCATTTTAAAATTTATAACAAATGATAAACTATACCTTAATGTTTATATCTTTAAATAAATTTAAAATAATGGTTACAATGTAATTTTTTGATATCAACAAAAATGTAATATGTATTCATTTTTGCTTATCTGTCATACTATACTCTTAAATCATGAATATAAAGTCCGTAGACCACATTCTTGGTCAATGTGAGATGTAGACTTATCTTCATAACCCAGCTTGACAAAAAATAATAAGACCAGATCTGGCCCCAAGTCCATCTCATTGCCACCTTTAAAAAGGGTATATTTGGTTATATCTGATTATCCAAACATATTAACTTTGTCATCTGGACTACCAGGTGCCAAGTCCTTTTTGAATGTAATTTAGACTGTTCCTTAAATTTTTATTTTTCAAGCTACTTCATAAGTCTATGGATAAAGATAAAAAACCTGTATGCTATTGCTAGCAGATCAAACATGGATCTCTATGAGGCATTAATTTTGTTTGCCTCCCAGTTTCATAACTTCTCATGACATACAGTTGATCTGGATTTAGTCTTGCTGGACTATTAAGACCTTGCCTTTCTTTTTGTACAATGGATGGTTTTATTACTAATTATATATGACCCAGTATCATGTTAGGAGACTTTGTATAATGTAATCGTAATCTTGGCTAGTTCAATAGTCAAATTGTATTTAGTGTAAATCTTTTCACTCCTTTGATTGTATTTATAATCCTATCCATTTATTGTTTGTAATTTCTGCCCTGTCATATGTGATTAGTCCAATGGGATCTAAAATATGGACTAACCTTCTGTATTTTCTGAGAGTGTACATAAACTTTATTTTTGAAAGTAAAGTATACTACATGATCTTCCAAGGAAGCTATATGATCAGATTTGATATATTTACTACGCGAATAATTTATTAAACTATTATTTAAAACATAAACAAAAAAGTCATCGGTTATATAAAGTTTACATAGTAATCAAATATTGAATAAATATCGAACATTCACAAATTTATCAACAATAGGACTTGCAACCGATAGCAAATTTAATGATTTGTAACACTATTATTTAAGTTTAAAGAAGATCAAAATCCTTACAATCAAATTAATCCATTTTGAAAAATATTTATCTCAAATAAGAAATGCATATTTTGAATTCCATTAATCTCCTTAATTATTTTGTTAGTGGTCCACATAAAATCTTTTAGTAATTATTTGTTAAAACAAATCCTACATCACGATTTCCCACTTTCATACTTAAGATGTTTTAAAAAATATATTTTATTAATTTTTATTCAATAAAACTATATATTTTTTGTTTTTTTATATATACCATGGCATAAAGAATTATCTTTCTTTCTTTGAACTAAAACAAGTAAGAATGAAAGTTGATTATTATTATTTTCTACTTCTTTAGTAAATTTGATGTTATTATGATTTACTTCTTATTGTATAGCACACTCGTTGATCATTGATATAATCTGTTTTGAATTTTGTAAAATATAATTATCCAAGATTCCAAACAAAAAAGACTATTTTTTCAAGTAGTTACTGCACATTCCATCATCTAACAAACCAATTACTAGGTCTACACATATATATATATATATATATATATATATATATATATATATATATATATATATATATATATATATATATATATATATATATATATATATATATATATATATATGGTAGAAGTAGGAAGCTAAAAAGTAGCAAGTAAAAAGTAATTATATCATTAATAATAATAATAATAATAATAATAATAATAATAATAATAATAATAATAATAATAGTAGTAGTAGTAGTAGTAGTAGTAGTAGTAGTAGTAGTAGTAGTAGTAGTAGTAGTAGTAGTAGTAGTCGTAGCAGTTTTAGTAGTAACAGCAGTAGTAGTAGTATAGACAATATATTTGTATTTAAATAATAACACCAATAAAAGGTTTAACTTACATGCATATAGGAGTATACATATACGTAATAAAAATTGTAAAAAAAAAAAAATCTTTAAAAAGAAGTTTATTTTACTTTTATTTTTTTTTATTTCTCAAATCAGTTGTCTGTTATTGTCATTTCCAGTTTATTGCTTTACTAAATGAATTTGCATATGTAAACGAAGATTGATGGTATTTGTTTTTTAATAATGTAAAGCTGATTAAAAATATAATAGATAAAATAAAATAGCGAAAATAAATATAATACGAAACTCTTTACTTATAACATGAGCGGTAAGTTAACAATACAAATTTAATTCCATATTTCTGAAAATTTGAATATTACAGTCAGGACAAGGTAAATTATATATAATAATAAAAAAAAACAAAACATTATATTGAAGTTAAAATTTGTCTCTTTTAGTTTTACATTATTATACTCAATGCTTATATTAATTGTAGTATATACAATTATCTTCCCAATGTATTACTCTAAATATAACATCAATGTCATTCTTTAAGGAAGTTTTGTGTTTTCTATATGTTTTATTGTTTGTATATGAATTATTTTTTCTTTTAATTAAAATTTTCTATTTTGCTTGTGTTTTGTTTATTTAGTAATATTTTTTCAATTTATTTTTTCAATATTTTCACATACCTAAGTTAACTATCTACATGCTTTACTGTTTTTTGTTTTTTCTTGTATTTTTTTTTTTTTCAAGAAGGAATCAAAAGTGTTTTAAGATTTTATGCCCTTCCTTTTTTAATAATTTTTATTTCTAACTATAAACCTTTACATTCACATTTTTATAAAATCATGTTATTATTACATTATGTCTTTTAGCGATTAAATGTTTTAGTTTATTAAAGTTTCCGAATGCTTATTTAAATCATTAATATACATTCTAGTGTTTTTACTGCACTAAACAATTAACAAACTAAAAAATGTATATGAACTTATATACGTTAATGATTAAATTTCAGTGTAAAATTTGTCCATAATGTTACCTTCTATATATCAAATTAAAAGTAATTATTTAAAACAAAATTGAAACAGATACTTCATTATAAATAAAATATAAAAATCAACCTAGCTTTAATTCCTTAATAAACTTTTCAAGATGTTCATTTTTACACAATCACATGATCAATTATTCCAATTACGCTATAGATATTCCCCAAATGGACATTATCTACATTAAATTACAATAAATATAATTATAAAATACATTTACGCACATAAATGAATAAACTTAATGCTATTATTTTTAATAATATGTATATATTTATAAATAATCTAAAAAAAAACCAATAATAATCCCTTTTTTATATGTTTAGAATGATAACTCTAAAGTTTTCAGTAATATAAAAAGGTCAATTTTTCTTCTAATTGTGCTGGTACTTTAACCATTTTTATTCAATAGTTTGAATTCTCTTGACTATATAAAGATTCATAACATTTTCTTTCCTTATAATATTTAACATTTTATTATCTGAATATTTTTTTCATAGTTCATTTTATGTCCAGAATCCAAAAAAAAATGTATAATGGCTTAATCTTATAACCATTCTGAAAATTGCACTACCTTGCATTTTATATATTTCCATGCCAGTATTTTCTGACTTATATATATATATATATAGGGCATGTAAAAATTTCAGGCAAAATATGTAATATCAAATAATATAAGTATAATAAGACAATCCACTAGAATAAAATTACAAAATTTTAAATAATGCCTGTATAAAATTGATAATTAATATACTTTGCTATAGCAAACTTAAGCGCATTCTGCCATCTCAATATGCAATACGTTAACATATTGCTACATAAGATGGTGGAAAACACTGAAGCTGGCTATAGCAAAGTATATTACTTGTCAATTTTATATAGGGATTATTTTAAATTTTGGAGTTTTATTCTAGTGGATTGTTATATATATATATATATATGTGTGTGTGTGTGTTGAAATGAAGAATTTCATGGGTTGTATATATAAAAGACATATTTTGCGGTTTCATCTGTGTTAAAAATTTTAAATATTGATATTCCGAAGTTTTGACTGGTGTGACCAAGTCAAAACGTAGGGATATCAATATTTAAAATGTTTAACCCAGATGAGCCCACAAAATATGTCTTATATATATATATTGCAAAGGTCACAATTAATTTTATAAGCCAACCCTACATATACATTTTCATAAAGATTTACTATTTTTCCATCCTATTTTAATATCATCAGATAAGTTTTTTTTTATCAATGTTTTATAAATATGATCTGAAATTGGAATGAAACCCAGTTCTTATTTGTATACCCATGCCCTATTATTATTATTATTATTATTATTATTATTATTATTATTATTATTATTATTATTATTATTATTATTATTATTATTATTATTATTATTATTATTATTATTATTATTATTATTATTATTATTATTATTATTATTATTATTATTATTATTATTATTATTATTATTATTATTATTATTATTATTATTATTATTATTATTATTATTATTATTATTATTATTATTATTATTATTATTATTATTATTATTATTATTATTATTATTATTATTATTATTATTATTATTATTATTATTATTATTATTATTATTATTATTATTATTATTATTATTATTATTATTATTATTATTATTATTATTATTATTATTATTATTATTATTATTATTATTATTATTATTATTATTATTATTATTATTATTATTATTATTATTATTATTATTATTATTATTATTATTATTATTATTATTATTATTATTATTATTATTATTATTATTATTATTATTATTAGCTTTCAAAAAGGCATTTTATTGATTCTATAAAAGGTTACATTAAAAATGGTTTACATAATTTTGGTATATACATTGATTTATTCTGTTACATAAAAAATGAATATTTGAATGATATAGTTCAATTTATGGCTTCTTGAGTTGTTTGAACTTTTGTGACTTGAATGAGTCCTTAAAAAATCATAATAGTTGATGTATAAGTTGCTTTTTTGATCTTTTTGCTGTTTATAGCTTGTATGCATATAATTAAAAATCTGAGAAGCTATTGAAAAAGTTTTTCTCTAGTATTTTTTGTCAGATACTTAGTGTTGTGTTATAGCATTGATTGTTCTTTTAGTAGTGACCATGTTGCAGCATATAAGTGGGGGTTTGTTATGATTTTATCTCGATTCCTTATTTGGGTTAATTTGTTGCGAAAGGTAGCTGGATGCCGCCTGGTGTTATTTCCTATTATAAAAGTGCACCTTGTACACCAAAAAGCATATAGAATAAAAGTAGCTGCTCTAATGTTTGGTATTGATTTTGTTTTGTATGCAGAAATTATATTTTCAATTGATGTGTTAGGTTTTCTGTAGGTGTCAAAAATTATTTTTCTTATGTGTTCGAGTGCTGTACATTGGTATAGCATGTGTTGTAAGGTTTCTTCTGATCGATGGCACAGTCTGAAAAAAGGATCTATTTTGAAGTACATTCTCTTGTGATGCAGAAAATAGGTTGTGGGCATGGCAACAAGATTTAATTTCAAAATAAAGCTCTTCCGAAATTTTGGTTCCAGAGCCCATTTTTTAAATTCTTTTAGTAATCTTTTGTTGTTTATCCCTAACATTGGTCCTACATCATTATTGTTATTTATTTCATTTGTGAGATCATAGATATTCCAATATGAATATTTGTGTGTATATTGTTCAGGTATGTTTGCCGTAGTTTTAAATTCATAAATAATTGTTGATATGTATGATTGATTTGGAGGTGGACGATCAGTTGGGATGATTTGCACAAGGTGTTTTAGTTTTGTGAATTGCTGTAAAGTGGTAATTATGAGATTCCTTTGTTTTTGGATGTGAAATATGTTAATATTGTGTAAACCTAGTCCATTTTTAATGAGTGGTTGATTGAGCCTTCTTGTTGAAATTGCTACTGTTTTTTTTGGACCTTAGTAGTTGATTGCAGATGGTTTTTATTTTTGATTTAAAAACTTTTGAGAAAGATATAATCGGTAAATAATAAACTATTTTTGTTATGATGAGCTGGTTTATCAGCTGTACTTTGGAATATATGGATAAATATGTTTTTGATAATGAGTTTACTATTTGTTTGGCCTCCTCCTTTAGTTTATTTTGTATGTGGCATCTCATTCCTGTAAGTCCCATATGGAAAGGAAAACCAAGAAAAGAAGTTGGTTTTGATTGGTATGTGTTTGTGCACAGCTTTCCTGTAAATAGTGACCATGCTGATGTTTTTGTGGGATTGAATTTCAATTTATATTGCTTAGTATAGTCTTCAAGAATATTTTGTAGCTGGGCAAGTTGTTTTTTTGATGATAGGAAAACAGTAACATCATCCATATATGCTAAGCATGGTATATGTTCTGTAGTGCCTGGTATCTGTATTCCAGTAAAAGATTGTTCTATTTTTTGAATGAGAGGTCTTAATGTATAGTATGAATAGTAATGAGCTGAGAGGTGATCCTTGAGATATTGATTGTGTAGGAGTAAATGATGGGGAGTTTCTTCCATTGATGGTTATATGGATTTCACGATTTAGAAGTAAGTTTGCTATTAGATATAGATGAGTTTTGGGTATATCAGTGTTATTGAGCATTTCTAGAAGTATAGGTATATCTATTGAATCAAATGCTGCCTCAATATCTAATTGTACAGCTATGGGGCCATATTTTTTTTGTTTTCTTATTGATGCTAGGATTGTTTTAAAGAATAGAGCTGCTTGTATTGTTGATGAATTTTTTTTTGCAAATTGGTATTTTGAAATAAGCATTGTTATGTGTGGCTCAATTTCTTGCTTTATGATTTTTTCTATGATTTTAATCAGTAATGGCCCCATGGATATAGGTCGTATATTAGCTAGTGAGGGAGTAATGTGTTTTGTTTTGTTGAAATGAACAATTGCAATTGGGTACACTCCTTCCATGTACTGTATTTTTTGTGTTAAATAGTTTGCTAAATTGCATAAATATTTTGCAGTGAATTGACTCATGTGTTTTAAGACAAAAGCTGGAATTCCGGGGCTACCTGGGTGGCATGCATTTGGGATACTGTCTATTTTTTCTATAAAAGACATTTGTGGTAAAAGGTGCTTTTGTTTCTGTTGGGCCAAATAAATCTGGTTTAAATGTTTGAAGTTGTCTTGTTTGAAGTTTTTGCTTGAAATATTGGTATATGGGCAAAATCATATTGTGACCTGCAAATGTTCCTTGATTTGTGTGTATTGCCATTGGCACCTTGATAGTTTGTGGCCTTCCAAGCACCCATCTAATGTATTCCCTTGTCCAAGTGTGTGGTTTTGTAAGACATAGTTTGCTTTTTTTAATTTTGAGGTAGCTTTTAGGGGGTGTCACATGCATTATTGTATGCATGTGTAAGTCTTGAATATGTATTTTTCTGTTTGTTTGAAGGGTCAATCATGGTTAATCGCTTGTGAATTTCATCTGCTAGTGCCAGTACTTTTGATGGTGGTGGTTGCTTCATTACTATATGATTGATATTAAATGAAATAATGTTTATAAATGCTATATATTGTTGTATAGGATTGAGTTTTATATTTTTAAGCTTGTTTATCATGATGTAGGTTTCAGAAAAAATAAATTCAGGTGTGTTTACTGGTAATAGAACTCTAATTGTTCTTGTGAATGGAAGGGTTGATGGTTGGATATCATTGAAGTTAATTGTTATTGTCTGTGCTGAGTGATCTGAGAAAGCTGGATGGCGTAAGTTTTATTGTTACTAGATGGTGAAGCATTGGTGAGTAGAAACATAAATCAATTAGTGAAGAGAATCGGCCATTGTGAAAGGAAATTGCATTTTCTGGTAGGAATCCTTGTGCATTCATGAGTGATATGGATATTTTATGAATCCATCGTTCTGTGAATTCTTTGTATGTTGTGTTAAAATCACCTATTAATATTGTTGGATTTGCTGTGTTTGCTAGCATGGAATTGA
>JAQFVV010001121.1:0-108590 GCA_028023455.1 Epiperipatus broadwayi
AAAAAATAATTGTCACTTTAATCTGAAAAGATGTAAAGGTAGGCGCGCTTTCTTGTTTATTCCTAGATGTGTTTCTTTTGTAAATATTAATAAGTTGTCTTGCAGCAGCAGTAAGATATTAAGATGTGTTCCCCATAAAAACCAAAATTATAATGTCCAACCAGTTTTTATATTTAAATGGGCCATTTTTCATATTCGTTGAAAAAAACTTGTATTTAAAATATATAAATATATATACATTAAAAAATTAAGCTTATTTAGTCACAGTCTAACTGTCGTCTTTTCATGCTACGATTACATTAATATGTAATCATGCATTTATGTGTTATTGTTAGTTATGTATGTAAGAAAAGGTATGCTAATTGTAATTGGAAAATTAAATGAATACAAAAAAATTTAGTCAACAGTTAATACAATTATATGATTTGTTGTTACTGATTTTATATATATATATATATTTATATATATATTATATATAATATTATGCCTTGTACAAGTTTATTATGCTTATTAGTATATATATGTATAAATATGTAGCGAAATACATCAATTTTTAAAGTTAAGTCGTTTTGGAAATTATTTTATATGAATCAAAATTTTAATTGAATTGCCTAAAGTGACTTAAATTCAATAACTCTTGTTTTAGATATTGTCTTTATTTGTAATGGTATGTCAATGTCATCTTTTTTCAAATGAAGCAAATTTTCAAGCAATTTTGTTCACTTATCAGATTTTCTGGAAACTATATTGAAAAGAAAATTATATTGAAAAGTATTATAAATTTATTGTATAAAATTTTTTTTATCTCAGATGATGAATTTTGATTTACAAACATGTCTTTCAATGTACAAAACTTTAAAAATTAAAAAAAAAAAAAACAATTGGAAAAATGCTGCTATTTTTGCAAAGATAGCATAAATGTTTAAACAAATGCTATATAATTTTTTGAAGATTCTTTTGTTAATGTTCTGTTAATCTTTAGAAATATTCGGATTTCTTAAGTAATTTAAATAGTGCTAGTGAGTTATTCACAGGAAGATTTTCGTTTATTATGTTCATTAATTGTACACAACTTATGCATTAATCATGGCAAATAAAAGTTTGAGTACGTGCTAATTGTGCAAATGACATTTTGCAAAAAATCTTAAACTTTCTATTGATAAGGCAAAAAGCAAATAATTTTATTAATTTTTATATAATTACATTAAATCTAAATATTTTCAGCAGTATAAAATACTATCCTATGTGATGAAATTTTACAATCACAAAAACATTTTTAAAGATGATTGTGTTTAAATATTAGAATGTAATATATTGAATGATATATTAACTTGTATTTGCAAGAAAATAAAAATAGTTATTTTTGAAACTTTACATTTTACATTTGTAAAAAGAATTAAATATATAAGTTCGACTAAAAAATTTTTTGATTTTATTTTTGCTCTATATTTAGCTATAGAAAATGTTATTTTTTTGGGAAACCATTTTTTGATTCTTTTGTAATTAATCAATTACCAATATATAGGTGGCCCTGAAGGTGGTCCAGGTGAAAAAAAACGTAGGTCACATTTTCTATTTTTTAATATTGATATTTTTATAAGACTTTTGTATAAAATTAGTAATTCTTTTTAAGCGATTTTATATCATTTAATTTATATACAATATTTAATTTTTTTACATTTTTCGGATAACGTCGTACATTGATAAATAATAGTTAATTGTTTTTCGACAATTGTTTTTATACTCATTATCAATGTTTGATAAAATTACTTTTTATTACAGCAAAAGGCCCTGGAATGCCAGGTGAACTTGGTAAGCTTTATTTATTCAATATGTGACTTTTTAAAAATATTCATTATTATTATGAAATTACTGAAATATATGCACATATTTTGTGAAGTTTTGCCTCAATCACGTTTTTATTATATAAATATCATTAATTTCATGACGTTTTGGGTAAAATATTTCTGTTTATCTCTATTAAAAAATAATTCTATTACGAGTTTTCTGAGTATCGTTTTTCATACAATTGTATTGAGTGCGAGAAGTCTGGGCAAATTTAATGTGAATTTATTTGATGTATTTGCAAAAATGCTAATTCTTATAGTTTGAAATGAAAAAGTAATTGTGTTCACTATTGCATGTCACAATTTTGATGATTTACTTTTGATAAACATATTGTTAAATGTTGAACTTGTATGTTTTAATATCGAAAGTTCATTCTGCCATTTAAATAAAAAATAATTGTAACTTTAATCTGGAAAGATGTAAAAGTGAGCTTTTTTTCTTTGTTTATTGCTAGATTTGTTTCTTGTCCCTAAATATTAATAAGTTGTCTTCGGAAGCACATAGATATAAGAAGAACATGTTTTCCCTATAAAAACCATACGTATAATGTACAATATCAGTTTTATATTTATATGGGCCATTTTTGATATTCCCTTGAAAAAACTTGTATTTAAAATATATAAATATATTCACATACAGTAAATAAATTAAGCTTATTTAGTCACAGTCTAACTGCCATCTTTTCATGCTATGATTACATTAATATGTAATCATGCGTTTATGTATTATTCTTAGATATCTATGTCAGAAAGTGTATGCAAACTGTAATTGTAAAATTAAATGAATGCAAAAAAATTCAGTCAACAGTTAAAACAACTAATATGTTTTGTTGTTACTGATTCTATATATATTATGACTTGTACAAGTTTATTATGCTTATTGGTATTTGTATATATATATAAATATGTAATGAAATACATCAATATTTAAACTTAAAGTCGTTTTGGAAATTTTTACATTTTATATTAATCAAAACTTTAATTAAATTGCCTAAAGTCACTTAAATTCAATAACTTTTGTTTTAGACACGATCTTTATTTCTAATGATATATCAATGTCATCTTATTTCAAATGAAGCAAATTTTCATTCAAGTTTGTTCACTTATTAGAATTTCTGGCATCTATATTGAAAAGAAAATTATATTGAAAAGTATTATAAATTAATTATATCAAAAAAAATTTATCTCAGATGCTGAGTTTTAATTTACAAACATGTCTTTCAATGTACAAAACTTCAAAAATTAAAAAACAACAATCGGAAAAATGCTGCTATTTTTGCAAACATAGCATAAATGTTTAAACAAATGCTATATATTTTTTGAAGATTATTGTTAATGTTCTGTTAATCTCTAAAAATATTCGGATTTCTTAAGGAATTTAAATAGTGTTAGTGAGTTGTTCACAGAAAGATTTTCGTTTATTATGTTCATTAATTGTACACAACTTATGCATTAATCATGGTAAATAAAAGTTTGAGTACGTGCTAATTGTGCAAATGTAATGTTGCAAAAAATCTTAAACTTTCTATTGATAAGGCAAAAAGCAAATAATTTTATTAATTTTTATATAATTACATTAAATCTAAATATTTTCAGCAGTATAAAATACTATCGTATGTGATGAAACTTTACAATCACAAAAATTCTTTTAAAGATGATTGTCTTTAATTATTAGAATGTAATATATTGAATGCCATATTAATTTTTTTTGCAAAAAAATAAAAATAGTTATTCTTGAAACTTTACATTTTACATTTGTAAAATGAATTAAATATATAAGTTCGACTGAAATATTTTTTGATTTTATTTCTTGCTCTATATTTAGCTATAGAAAATGTTAATTTTTTTTGAAAACCATTTTTTGATTCTTTTGTAATTAATCAATTACCAATATATAGGTGGCCCTGAAGGTGGTCCAGGTGAAAAGAAACGTAGGTCACATTTGCTATTTTTTAATGTTGATATTTTTATAAGAGTTTTGTATAAAATTCTTTTTAAGCGATTTTATATCATTTCATTTATAAACAATATTTAATTTTTTTACATTTTTCGGATAACGTCGTACATTTATAAATAATTGTTAATAGTTTTTCGACAATTGTTTTTGTACTCATTATCAATGTTTGATAAAATTACTTTTTATTATAGCAAAAGGCCCTGGAATGCCAGGTGAACTTGGTAAGCTTTATTTATTCAATATGTGACTTTTTAAAAAGTATTCATTATTATTATGAAATTACTGAAATATATGCACATATTTTATGAAATTTTGCCTCAATCACGTTTTTATTATATAAATATCATTAATTTCATGACGTTTTGGGTAAAATTTTTCTGTTTATCTTTATTAAAAAATACACAAAAAATATTGACATTAGTCAAAAATTCTATTACTAGTTTTATGAGTATCGTTTTTTATACAATTGTATTGAGTGCGAGAAGTCTGGGCAAATTTAATGTGAATTTATTTGATGTATTTACAAAAATGCTCATTCTTATAGTTTGAAACGAAAAAGTAATTGTTTTAGCTATTGCATGTCACTATGGAAGTAAACAATTTTGATGATTTCTTTGAGATAAACATATTGTTAAATGTTGAACTTGTATGTTTTAATATCGAAAGTTCATTCTGCCATTTAAATAAAAAATAATTGTCACTTTAATCTGAAAAGATGTAAAGGTGAGCTTGCTTTCTTTGTTTATTGCTAGATGTGTTTCTTGACACTAAATATTAATAAGTTGTCTTGCGCAGCACATAGATATTATAAGATGTGTTCCCCATAAAAACCAAATTTATAATGTACAATACCAGTTTTATATTTAAATGGGCCATTTTTCATATTGCGTTGAAAAAAACTTGTATTTAAAATATATAAATATATATACATACAGTAAAAAAATTAAGCTTATTTAGTCACAGTCTAACTGCCATCTTTTCATGCTATGATTACATTAATATGTAATCATGCATTTATGTGTTATTCTTAGTTATGTATGTAAGAAATGGTATGCTAATTGTAATTGTAAAATTAAATGAATACAAAAAAATTTAGTCAACAGTTAAAACAATTAATATGTTTTGTTGTTACTGATTCTATATATATATATATATTTTGTTTTTTTTTATTTATATATATATATATATATATATATATATTATGCCTTGTACAAGTTTATTATGTATTAGTATATATATGTATAAATATGTAACGAAATACATCAATATTTAAAGTTAAAGTCGTTTTGGAAATTTTTTATATGAATCAAAACTTTAATTGAATTGCCTAAAGTGACTTAAATTCAATAATTCTTGTTTTAGATATGGTCTTTATTTGTAATGATATGTCAATGTTATCTTTTTAAAAAGGAAGCAAATTTTCCAGCAATTTTGTTCACTTATCAGATTTTCTGAAAACTATATTGAAAAGAAAATTATATTCAAAAGTATTATAAATTTATTGTATAAAAAAAAATTATCTCAGATGATGAGTTTTGATTTACAAACATGTCTTTCAATGTACAAAACTTTAAAAATTAAAAAAAAAAACAACAATCGGAAAAATGCTGCTATTTTTGCAAAGATAGCATAAATGTTTAAACAAATGCTATATATTTTTTTGAAGATTATTTTGTTAATGTTCTGTTAATCTCTAAAAATATTCGGATTTCTTAAGGAATTTAAATAGTGCTAGTGAGTTGTTCACAGAAAGATTTTCGTTTATTATGTTCATTAGTTGTACACAACTTATGCATTAATCATGGTAAATAAAAGTTTGAGTACGTGCTAATTGTGCAAATGTTATGTTGCAAAAAATCTTAAACTTTCTATTGATAAGGCAAAAAGCAAATAATTTTATTAATTTTTATATAATTACATTAAATCTAAATATTTTCAGCAGTATAAAATACTATCCTATGTGATGAAACTTTACAATCACAAAAATTTTTTTAAAGATGATTGTCTTTAATTATTAGAATGTAATATATTGAATGACATATTAACTTGTTTTTGTAAAAAAATAAAAATAGTTAGTCTTCAAACTTTCCATTTTACATTTGTAAAATAAATTAAATATATAAGTTCGACTCAAATATTTTTTGATTTTATTTCTTGCTCTATATTTAGCTATAGAAAATGTTATTTTTTTTAAAACCATTTTTTGATTCTTTTGTAATTAATCAATTACCAATATATAGGTGGCCCTGAAGGTGGTCCAGGTGAAAAGAAACGTAGATCACATTTGCTATTTTTTATATTGATATTTTTATGAGACTTTGTATAAAATTAGTAATTCTTTTTAAGCGATTTTATATCATTTCATTTATAAACAATATTTATTTTTTTTACACTTTTCGGATAACGTCATACATTGATAAATAATTTTTAATAGTTTTTCGACAATTGTTTTTGTACTCATTATCAATGTTTGATAAAATTACTTTTTATTATAGCAAAAGGCCCTGGAATGCCAGGTGAACTTGGTAAGCTTTATTTATTCAATATGTGACTTTTTAAAAAGTATTCATTATTATTATGAAATTACTGAAATATATGCACATATTTTGTGAAGTTTTGCCTCATCCATGTTTTTATTATATAAATATCATTAATTTCATGACGTTTTGGGTAAAAAAATTCTGTTTATCTCTATTAAAAAATACACTAACCAGTTTTATGAGTATCAGTTTTCATACAATTGTATTGAGTGCGAGAAGTCTGGGCGAATTTAATGTGAATTTATTTGATGTATTTACAAAAATGCTCATTCTTATAGTTTGAAACGAAAAAGTAATTGTGTTCGCTATTGCATGTCACAATTTTGATGATTTACTTTTGATAAACATATTGTTAAATGTTGAACTTGTATGTTTTAATATCGAAAGTTCATTCTGCCATTTAAATAAAAAATAATTGTCACTTTAATCTGGAAAGATGTAAAAGTGAGCTTGCTTTCTTTGTTTATTGCTAGATTTGTTTCTTGTCACTAAATATTAATAAGTTGTCTTCCGAAGCACATAGATATAAGAAGATGTTTTCCCTATAAAAACCACATGTATAATGTACAATGCCAGTTTTATATTCAAATGGGCCAATTTTCATATTCTTTTGAAAAAACTTGTATTTAAAATATATAAATATATATACATACAGTAAATAAATTAAGCTTATTTAGTCACAGTCTAACTGCCGGCTTTTCATGCTATGATTACATTAATATGTAATCATGCGTTTATGTGTTATTCTTAGATATGTATGTCAGAAAGTGTATGCAAACTATAATTGTAAAATTCAATGAATGCAAAAAATTTAGTCAACAGTTAAAACAACTAATATGTTTTGTTACTAATTCTATATATATTATGACTTGTACAAGTTTATTATGCTTATTAGTATATATATATATATATATATATATATATATATATATATATATATATATATAATGAAATACATCAATATTTAAACTTAAAGTCGTTTTGGAAATTTTTACATTTTATATTAATCAAAACTTTAATTAAATTGCGTAAAGTCGCTTAAATTCAATAACTTTTGTTTTAGATACGATCTTTATTTCTAATGATATATCAATGTCATCTTATTTCAAATGAAGCAAATTCTCATCAATTTTGTTCACTTATCAGATTTTCTGGCATCTATATTGAAAAGAAAATTATATTGAAAAGTATTATAAATTAATTGTATGAAAAAAAATTATCTCAGATGCTAAGTTTTGATTTACAAACATGTCTTTCAATGTACAAAACTTTAAAAATTAAAAGAACAACAATCGGAAAAATGCTGCTATTTTTGCAAACATAGCATAAATGTTTAAACAAATGCTATATATTTTTTGAAGATTATTTTGTTAATGTTCTGTTAATCTCTAAAAATATTCGGATTTCTTAAGGAATTTAAATAGTGCTAGTGAGTTGTTCACAGAAAGATTTTCGTTTATTATGTTCATTAGTTGTACACAACTTATGCATTAATCATGGTAAATAAAAGTTTGAGTACGTGCTAATTGTTCAAATGTAATGTTGCAAAAAATCTTAAACTTTCTAGTGATAAGGCAAAAAGCAAATAATTTTATTAATTTTTATATCGATACATTAAATCTAAATATTTTCAGCAGTATAAAATACTATCGTATGTGATGAAACTTTACAATCACAAAAATTCTTTTAAAGATGATTGTCTTTAATTATTAGAATGTAATATATTGAATGCCATATTAACTTTTTTTTGCAAAAAAATAAAAATAGTTATTCTTGAAACTTTACATTTTACATTTGTAAAATGAATTAAATATATAAGTTCGACTGAAATATTTTTTGATTTTATTTCTTGCTCTATATTTAGCTATAGAAAATGTTATTTTTTTTAAAACCATTTTTTGATTCTTTTGTAATTAATCAATTACCAATATATAGGTGGCCCTGAAGGTGGTCCAGGTGAAAAGAAACGTAGGTCACATTTGCTATTTTTTAATGTTGATATTTTTATAAGAGTTTTGTATAAAATTAGTAATTCTTTTTAAGCGATTTTATATCATTTCATTTATAAACAATATTTAATTTTTTTTCATTTTTCGGATAACGTGGTACATTTATAAATAATTGTTAATAGTTTTTCGACAATTGTTTTTGTACTCATTATCAATGTTTGATAAAATTACTTTTTATTATAGCAAAAGGCCCTGGAATGCCAGGTGAACTTGGTAAGCTTTATTTATTCAATATGTGACTTTTTAAAAAGTATTCATTATTATTATGAAATTACTGAAATATATGCACATATTTTATGAAATTTTGCCTCAATCACGTTTTTATTATATAAATATCATTAATTTCATGACGTTTTGGGTAAAAAATTTCTGTTTATCTTTATTAAAAAATACACAAAAAATATTGACATTAGTCAAAAATTCTATTACTAGTTTTATGAGTATCGTTTTTTATACAATTGTATTGAGTGCGAGAAGTCTGGGCAAATTTAATGTGAATTTATTTGATGTATTTACAAAAATGCTCATTCTTATAGTTTGAAACGAAAAAGTAATTGTTTTAGCTATTGCATGTCACTATGGAAGTAAACAATTTTGATGATTTACTTGAGATAAACATATTGTTAAATGTTGAACTTGTATGTTTTAATATCGAAAGTTCATTCTGCCATTTAAATAAAAAATAATTGTCACTTTAATCTGAAAAGATGTAAAGGTGAGCTTGCTTTCTTTGTTTATTGCTAGATGTGTTTCTTGACACTAAATATTAATAAGTTGTCTTGCGCAGCACATAGATATTATAAGATGTTTTCCCTATAAAAACCAAATTTATAATGTACAATACCAGTTTTATATTTAAATGGGCCATTTTTCATATTGCCTAGAAAAAAACTTGTATTTAAAATATATAAATATATATACATACAGTAAAAAAATTAAGCTTATTTAGTCACAGTCTAACTGCCATCTTTTCATGCTATGATTACATTAATATGTAATCATGCATTTATGTGTTATTCTTAGTTATGTATGTAAGAAATGGTATGCTAATTGTAATTGTAAAATTAAATGAATACAAAATAATTTAGTCGACAGTTAAAACAATTAATATGTTTTGTTGTTACTGATTCTATATATATATATATATATATATATATGCCTTGTACAATTTTATTATGCTTATTAGTATTTGTATATATATAAATATGTAACGAAATACATCAATGTTTAAAGTTAAAGTCGTTTTGGAAATTTTTATATTGATCAAAACTTTAATTGAATTGCCTAAAGTGACTTAAATTCAATAATTCTTGTTTTAGATATGGTCTTTATTTGTAATGGTATGTCAATGTTATCTTTTTAAAAAGGAAGCAAATTTTCCAGCAATTTTGTTCACTTATCAGATTTTCTGAAAACTATATTGAAAAGAAAATTATATTGAAAAGTATTATAAATTTATTGTATGAAAAAAAAATTATCTCAGATGATGAGTTTTGATTTACAAACATGTCTTTCAATGTACAAAACTTTAAAAATTAAAAAAAAAAACAATCGGGAAAATGTTGCTATTTTTGCAAAGATAGCATAAATGTTTAAACAAATGCTATATATTTTTTTGAAGATTATTTTGTTAAGGTTCTGTTAATCTCTAAAAATATTCGGATTTCTTAAGGAATTTAAATAGTGTTAGTGAGTTGTTCACAGAAAGATTTTCGTTTATTATGTTCATTATTTGTACACAACTTATGCATTAATCATGGTAAATAAAAGTTTGAGTACGTGCTAATTGTGCAAATGTTATGTTGCAAAAAATCTTAAACTTTCTATTGATAAGGCAAAAAGCAAATAATTTTATTAATTTTTATATAATTACATTAAATCTAAATATTTTCAGCAGTATAAAATACTATCCTATGTGATGAAACTTTACAATCACAAAAACATTTTTAAAGATGATTGTCTTTAATTATTAGAATGTAATATATTGAATGCCATATTAACTTTTTTTTGCAAAAAAATAAAAATAGTTATTCTTGAAACTTTACATTTTACATTTGTAAAATGAATTAAATATATAAGTTCGACTGAAATATTTTTTGATTTTATTTCTTGCTCTATATTTAGCTATAGAAAATGTTATTTTTTTGAAAACCAATTTTTGATTTTTTTTCTAATTAATCAATTACCAATATATAGGTGGCCCTGAAGGTGGTCCAGGTGAAAAGAAACGTAGGTCACATTTGCTATTTTTTAATATTGATATTTTTATGAGACTTTGTATAAAATTAGTAATTCTTTTTAAGCGATTTTATATCATTTCATTTATAAACAATATTTAATTTTTTTACATTTTTCGGATAACGTCGTACATTGATAAATAATTGTTAATAGTTTTTCGACAATTGTTTTTGTACTCATTATCAATGTTTGATAAAATTACTTTTTATTATAGCAAAAGGCCCTGGAATGCCAGGTGAACTTGGTAAGCTTTATTTATTCAATATGTGACTTTTTAAAAAGTATTCATTATTATTATGAAATTACTGAAATATATGCACATATTTTGTGAAGTTTTGCCTCATCCATGTTTTTATTATATAAATATCATTAATTTCATGACGTTTTGGGTAAAAAATTTCTGTTTATCTTTATTAAAAAATACACTAACCAGTTTTATGAGTATCAGTTTTTCATACAATTGTATTGAGTGCGAAAAGTCTGGGCAAATTTAATGTGAATTTATTTGATGTATTTACAAAAATGCTCATTCTTATAGTTTGAAACGAAAAAGTAATTGTGTTCGCTATTGCATGTCACAATTTTGATGATTTACTTTTGATAAACATATTGTTAAATGTTGAACTTGTATGTTTTAATATCGAAAGTTCATTCTGCCATTTAAATAAAAAATAATTGTCACTTTAATCTGGAAAGATGTAAAAGTGAGCTTGCTTTCTTTGTTTATTGCTAGATTTGTTTCTTGTCACTAAATATTAATAAGTTGTCTTCCGAAGCACATAGATATAAGAAGATGTTTTACCTATAAAAACCACATGTATAATGTACAATGCCAGTTTTATATTCAAATGGGCCAATTTTCATATTCTTTTGAAAAAACTTGTATTTAAAATATATAAATATATATACATACAGTAAATAAATTAAGCTTATTTAGTCACAGTCTAACTGCCGGCTTTTCATGCTATGATTACATTAATATGTAATCATGCGTTTATGTGTTATTCTTAGATATGTATGTCAGAAAGTGTATGCAAACTATAATTGTAAAATTCAATGAATGCAAAAAATTTAGTCAACAGTTAAAACAACTAATATGTTTTGTTACTAATTCTATATATATTATGACTTGTACAAGTTTATTATGCTTATTATTATTTGTATATATATATATATATATGTAATGAAATACATCAATATTTAAACTTAAAGTCGTTTTGGAAATTTTTACATTTTATATTAATCAAAACTTTAATTAAATTGCGTAAAGTCGCTTAAATTCAATAACTTTTGTTTTAGATACGATCTTTATTTCTAATGATATATCAATGTCATCTTATTTCAAATGAAGCAAATTCTCATCAATTTTGTTCACTTATCAGATTTTCTGGCATCTATATTGAAAAGAAAATTATATTGAAAAGTATTATAAATTAATTGTATGAAAAAAAAATTATCTCAGATGCTGAGTTTTGATTTACAAACATGTCTTTCAATGTACAAAACTTTAAAAATTAAAAGAACAACAATCGGAAAAATGCTGCTATTTTTGCAAACATAGCATAAATGTTTAAACAAATGCTATATATTTTTTGAAGATTATTTTGTTAATGTTCTGTTAATCTCTAAAAATATTCGGATTTCTTAAGGAATTTAAATAGTGCTAGTGAGTTGTTCACAGAAAGATTTTCGTTTATTATGTTCATTAGTTGTACACAACTTATGCATTAATCATGGTAAATAAAAGTTTGAGTACGTGCTAATTGTGCAAATTTAATGTTGCAAAAAATCTTAAACTTTCTATTGATAAGGCAAAAAGCAAATAATTTTATTAATTTTTATATAATTACATTAAATCTAAATATTTTCAGCAGTATAAAATACTATCGTATGTGATGAAACTTTACAATCACAAAAATTCTTTTAAAGATGATTGTCTTTAATTATTAGAATGTAATATATTGAATGCCATATTAATTTTTTTTTGCAAAAAAATAAAAATAGTTATTCTTGAAACTTTACATTTTACATTTGTAAAATGAATTAAATATATAAGTTCGACTGAAATATTTTTTGATTTTATTTCTTGCTCTATATTTAGCTATAGAAAATGTTAATTTTTTTTTGAAAACCATTTTTTGATTCTTTTGTAATTAATCAATTACCAATATATAGGTGGCCCTGAAGGTGGTCCAGGTGAAAAGAAACGTAGGTCACATTTGCTATTTTTTAATATTGATATTTTTATAAGAGTTTTGTATAAAATTAGTAATTCTTTTTAAGCGATTTTATATCATTTCATTTATAAACAATATTTAATTTTTTTTCATTTTTCGGATAACGTGGTACATTTATAAATAATTGTTAATAGTTTTTCGACAATTGTTTTTGTACTCATTATCAATGTTTGATAAAATTCCTTTTTATTATAGCAAAAGGCCCTGGAATGCCAGGTGAACTTGGTAAGCTTTATTTATTCAATATGTGACTTTTTAAAAAGTATTCATTATTATTATGAAATTACTGAAATATATGCACATATTTTATGAAATTTTGCCTCAATCACGTTTTTATTATATAAATATCATTAATTTCAAGTGGTTTTGGGTAAAAATTTTCTTTTTATCTTCATTAAAAAATACACAAAAAATATTGACATTAGTCAAAAATTCTATTACTAGTTTTATGAGTATCGTTTTTTATACAATTCTATTGAGTGCGAGAAATCTGGGCAAATTTAATGTGAATTTATTTGATGTATTTACAAAAATGCTCATTCTTATCGTTTGAAACGAAAAAGTAATTGTTTTAGCTATTGCATGTCACTATGGAAGTAAACAATTTTGATGATTTACTTGAAATAAACATATTGTTAAATGTTGAACTTGTAGGTTTTAATATCGAAAGTTCATTCTGCCATTTAAATAAAAAATAATTGTCACTTTAATCTGAAAAGATGTAAAGGTGAACTTGCTTTCTTTGTTTAATGCTAGATGTGTTTCTTGACACTAAATATTAATAAGTTGTCTTGCACAGCACATAGATATTATAAGATGTTTTCCCTATAAAAACCAAATTTATAATGTACAATACCAGTTTTATATTTAAATGGGCCATTTTTCATATTGCGTTGAAAAAAACTTGTATTTAAAATATATAAATATATATACATACAGTAAAAAAATTAAGCTTATTTAGTTACAGTCTAACTGCCATCTTTTCATGCTATGATTAAATTAATATGTAATCATGCATTTATGTGTTATTCTTAGTTATGTATGTAAGAAATGGTATGCTAATTGTAATTGTAAAATTAAATGAATACAAAAAAATTTAGTCAACAGTTAAAACAATTAATATGTTTTGTTGTTACTGATTCTATATATATATATATATATATATATAGAATCAGTAACAAGGATAATATATATATATATATATATATATATATATATATATATTATGCCTTGTACAAGTTTATTATGCTTATTAGTATTTGTATATGTATAAATATGTAACGAAATACATCAATATTTAAAGTTAAAGTCGTTTTGGAAATTTTTATATTAATCAAAACTTTAATTGAATTGCCTAAAGTGACTTAAATTCAATAATTCTTGTTTTAGATATGGTCTTTATTTGTAATGGTATGTCAATGTTATCTTTTTAAAAAGGAAGCAAATTTTCAAGCAATTTTGTTCACTTATCAGATTTTCTGAAAACTATATTGAAAAGAAAATTATATTGAAAAGTATTATAAATTTATTGTATGAAAAAAAAATTATCTCAGATGATGAGTTTTGATTTACAAACATGTCTTTCAATGTACTAAACTTTAAAAATTAAAAAAAAAAACAATAATCGGAAAAATGCTGCTATTTTTGCAAAGATAGCATAAATGTTTAAACAAATTCTATATATTTTTTTGAAGATTATTTTGTTAATGTTTTGTTAATCGCTAAAAATATTCGGATTTCTTAGGGAATTTAAATAGTGCTAGTGAGTTGTTCACAGAAAGATTTTCGTTTATTATGTTCATTAATTGTACACAACTTATGCATTAATCATGGTAAATAAAAATTTGAGTACGTGCTAATTGTGCAAATGTAATGTTGCAAAAAAATCTTAAACTTTCTATTGATAAGGCAAAAAGCAAATAATTTTATTAATTTTTATATAATTACATTAAAACTAAATATTTTCAGCAGTATAAAATACTATCCTATGTGATGAAACTTTACAATCACAAAAATTTTTTTAAAGATGATTGTCTTTAATTATTAGAATGTAATATATTGAATGACATATTAACTTGTTTTTGCAAAAAAATAAAAATAGTTAGTTTTCAAACTTTACATTTTACATTTGTAAAATAAATTAAATATATAAGTTCGACTCAAATATTTTTTGATTTTATTTCTTGCTTTATATTTATGTATGGAAAATGTTAATTTTTTTGTAAACCACTTTTGATTTTTTTTTCTAATTAATCAATTACCAATATATAGGTGGCCCTGAAGGTGGTCCAGGTGAAAAGAAACGTAGGTCACATTTGCTATTTTTTAATATTGATATTTTTATGAGACTTTGTATAAAATTAGAAATTCTTTTTAAGCGATTTTATATCATTTCATTTATAAACAATATTTAATTTTTTTACATTTTTCGGATAACGTCGTACATTGATAAATAATTGTTAATAGTTTTTCGACAATTGTTTTTGTACTCATTATCAATGTTTGATAAAATTACTTTTTATTATAGCAAAAGGCCCTGGAATGCCAGGTGAACTTGGTAAGCTTTATTTATTCAATATGTGACTTTTTAAAAAGTATTCATTATTATTATGAAATTACTGAAATATATGCACATATTTTGTGAAGTTTTGCCTCATCCATGTTTTTATTATATAAATATCATTAATTTCATGACGTTTTGGGTAAAAAAATTCTGTTTATCTCTATTAAAAAATACACTAACCAGTTTTATGAGTATCAGTTTTCATACAATTGTATTGAGTGCGAGAAGTCTGGGCAAATTTAATGTGAATTTATTTGATGTATTTACAAAAATGCTCATTCTTATAGTTTGAAACGAAAAAGTAATTGTGTTCGCTATTGCATGTCACAATTTTGATGATTTACTTTTGATAAACATATTGTCAAATGTTGAACTTGTATGTTTTAATATCGAAAGTTCATTCTGCCATTTAAATAAAAAATAATTGTCACTTTAATCTGGAAAGATGTAAAAGTGAGCTTGCTTTCTTTGTTTATTGCTAGATTTGTTTCTTGTCACTAAATATTAATAAGTTGTTTTCCGAAGCACATAGATATAAGATGTTTTCCCTATAAAAACCACATGTATAATGTACAATGCCAGTTTTATATTCAAATGGGCCAATTTTCATATTCTTTTGAAAAAACTTGTATTTAAAATATATAAATATATATACATACAGTATATAAATTAAGCTTATTTAGTCACAGTCTAACTGCCGGCTTTTCATGCTATGATTACATTAATATGTAATCATGCGTTTATGTGTTATTCTTAGATATGTATGTCAGAAAGTGTATGCAAACTATAATTGTAAAATTCAATGAATGCAAAAAATTTAGTCAACAGTTAAAACAACTAATATGTTTTGCTACTAATTCTATATATATTATGACTTGTACAAGTTTATTATGCTTATTAGTATATATATATATATATATATATATATATATGTAATGAAATACATCAATATTTAAACTTAAAGTCGTTTTGGAAATTTTTACATTTTATATTAATCAAAACTTTAATTAAATTGCGTAAAGTCGCTTAAATTCAATAACTTTTGTTTTAGATACGATCTTTATTTCTAATGATATATCAATGTCATCTTATTTCAAATGAAGCAAATTCTCATCAATTTTGTTCACTTATCAGATTTTCTGGCATCTATATTGAAAAGAAAATTATATTGAAAAGTATTATAAATTAATTGTATGAAAAAAAAATTATCTCAGATGCTAAGTTTTGATTTACAAACATGTCTTTCAATGTACAAAACTTTAAAAATTAAAAGAACAACAATCGGAAAAATGCTGCTATTTTTGCAAACATAGCATAAATGTTTAAACAAATGCTATATATTTTTTGAAGATTATTTTGTTAATGTTCTGTTAATCTCTAAAAATATTCGGATTTCTTAAGGAATTTAAATAGTGCTAGTGAGTTGTTCACAGAAAGATTTTCGTTTATTATGTTCATTAGTTGTACACAACTTATGCATTAATCATGGTAAATAAAAGTTTGAGTACGTGCTAATTGTTCAAATGTAATGTTGCAAAAAATCTTAAACTTTCTAGTGATAAGGCAAAAAGCAAATAAGTTTATTAATTTTTATATAAATACATTAAATCTAAATATTTTCAGCAGTATAAAATACTATCGTATGTGATGAAACTTTACAATCACAAAAATTCTTTTAAAGATGATTGTCTTTAATTCTTAGAATGTAATATATTGAATGCCATATTAACTTTTTTGCAAAAAAATAAAAATAGTTATTCTTGAAACTTTACATTTTACATTTGTAAAATGAATTAAATATATAAGTTCGACTGAAATATTTTTTGATTTTATTTCTTGCTTTATATTTAGCTATAGAAAATGTTATTTTTTTTGAAAACCATTTTTTGATTCTTTTGTAATTAATCAATTACCAATATATAGGTGGCCCTGAAGGTGGTCCAGGTGAAAAGAAACGTAGGTCACATTTGCTATTTTTTAATGTTGATATTTTTATAAGAGTTTTGTATAAAATTAATAATTTTTTTAAGCGATTTCATATCATTTCATTTATAAACAATATTTAATTTTTTTTCATTTTTCGGATAACGTGGTACATTTATAAATAATTGTTAATAGTTTTTCGACAATTGTTTTTGTACTCATTATCAATGTTTGATAAAATTACTTTTTATTATAGCAAAAGGCCCTGGAATGCCAGGTGAACTTGGTAAGCTTTATTTATTCAATATGTGACTTTTTAAAAAGTATTCATTATTATTATGAAATTACTGAAATATATGGACATATTTTATGAAATTTTGCCTCAATCACGTTTTTATTATATAAACATCATTAATTTCATGACGTTTTGGGTCCGATTTTCTTTTTATCTTTATTAAAAAATACACAAAAAATATTGACATTAGTCAAAAATTCTATTACGAGTTTTATGAGTATCGGTTTTTATACAATTGTATTGAGTGCGAGAAGTCTGGGCAAATTTAATGTGAATTTATTTGATGTATTTACAAAAATGCTCATTCTTATAGTTTGAAACGAAAAAGTAATTGTTTTAGCTATTGCATGTCACTATGGAAGTAAACAATTTTGATGATTTACTTGAAATAAACATATTGTTAAATGTTGAACTTGTATGTTTTAATATCGAAAGTTCATTCTGCCATTTAAATAAAAAATAATTGTCACTTTAATCTGAAAAGATGTAAAGGTGAGCTTGCTTTCTTTGTTTATTGCTAGATGTGTTTCTTTTCACTAATTATTAATAAGTTGTATTCCGAAGCACATATATATAATAATAAGAGGTTTTCCCTATAAAAACCAAATGTATAGTGTACAATACCAATTTTAGATTTAATTGGGCCATTTTTCTTATTGCCTTGAAAAACTTGTATTTAATATATATATATATATATATACATACGTAAAAATTAACTTATTTAGTCACAGTCTAACTGCCATCTTTTCACGCTATGATACATTAATATGTAATCATGCATTTATGTGTTATTCTTAGTTATGTATGTAACCATATGAGAAAATGCATTAAATAAACCTTCAACGGTTGTTAGTATTTACAATTTATCCCAATAAAATATTGATACTTAAAAAATATTTCAGAATTCTTGAGAGTTTACAAATACTTTTAAAATAACATCAATGTAAAATACAAATAATTTCATTTTGTAATATAGTCCTTTCTGGAACAAAACATAAAGATTAATAAATTTCACGTAGCTTACTTGTTAATCCAAGGTAATCTATATTTAACACATTAATCTGTTTTAAAATTGCTTATAACTTCACCTTAGCATATTTAAGACTTGCCTTGATAATCCATAATTTATGGGTGGCATTTTGGTTATCTTTCCGCATTGATAATTCATAATGCATTTCTTTAAGAACTGGATACAAATTTTTGTATACAGTAATTTAATTCATTTGAACAGATGCTATATTTCAATCCAAGGGATTAGCTTTCAATACTTCTTTAAATTGACATTTATAATTACTTTATTCACTTATAGATCTTTAATCCATGTTGCCAATGGTGCTTATCATATATCTGCTCAAGGGAAGAACTTATTATGCATAACAAAGTGATTGTCATTAATTTTTGAATTAAAGTTCAGCATTTCTTCAAGCAATAAGTTTATATGGAGGCATAATTAGGATTGAAAAATCATTATATAAAATTTTTCCTTTCATAATTAAAGATGAGATAAGTTCAATCTTGAGATGTATATACACATTTCTTGAAATAAAAGAACAATTTTTTTACCATATTTTTGAAAATAAACATGAGCAACTAATTTGAAATTAATGAATATAATTTTCCAAAATATGTTAACTATTACTATTACTTCCAATTGAAAAATTCACTGATTTATTTTTGAAGTTGTGAGACAGCCTTCCATAAGTCAATTTATCTATTTTCGACTAACAGTTGACTGTAATAAATGAGATTTCATTAAATAAAGAATTAATGAGTTAATTAATGATAGTTTTGGCTTATCTGTTGTTATTAATCTATTTCCTAAAATGGTGAGAAGTAATTTTCCTAGCAAAGACAAATGGCAAGACTAGTTAATCTAGCTGATCATCATACAGATGGCAAATAATGAGTATTTAAAAATTTGAACCTGTGTATGTTCTGAATGAAATAAAAATTTGTGAAGACTGTCTGGATTTTCCAAACTTCAGCTTTTATACCAGTTATCACATAATGTCTGGATGACAGAATAATCTCCATCATGCATTGGGTTTCATGGTTTGTCCATGAAATATTGGAAGATATTATCATGATTACTGCTGGGCAAATGTTAGAGTTAAGATTTTTTTGAAACAAGGCAGTACAATTTTAGAAATATTTAAAAATGAAAAAAAAAAGAAAATAATGTCAATAGTTTTCAATTGCTTCACTTTTATTTCCGGGTTTTGAAATAATATTACAAACATTTATTTAAAATAAATAAACCATAAAACTATAAAATTATCAGACATTTATTTTGATTAATTTTAAATTGGTATATTAATAAATAATCTATTATTTTATAAATATTCTAGCAACTAAATCAATCTTTGCTAAATAAAAATCTTAACAAGTAAGCATCCTCACATATGCACACGAAATATAAATGTAAGAGCCGTTTATTCTGCATATAAATAAGATGTAATCTAAATATAATTGCTGTACTTCAAAATATTTTAGTGTGGTAATGTTAAATTTATAATTCTATTCCATATTTCTGTCTTAAATTGTTTAGTGTGTGAGAGCAGATCTTTCTATTTATATCATTTGATATCTTCGTTCCTTAACAAGAATAATGATAAAACAAATATACACATTTTAATACAAGCATTGATCACAAAATTTGCCTGGAAACATCCAAACAAAAACTACAGCAGAATTGAATTATATTTTGACTAACTGAAAATAAATATTTAAGGTTGTAATGTTCTTAATAAATTCAATACAGAAACTGATCGATCAATTACTGACAATAAGACCATGTCAATGCAAAACTAAAAAGTCAAAAATTATTTAAATGATAGTATTAACAATTAATATTTTTAACCCTTCCAAAGCACTCCAATGAATTTTAATTAGAATTTGTAAAACATTTAAAATATTAACAGATTTTAAAGATGGTTCAGACATGAATGAAATCAATATGATAACTGATATACCATTAAGAATTGTAAGAAAGCTAACTGATGAATAAAAAGAACAATTCACCATTAAATTTTATATTGAAACAAGAAAATATATATAAAAAAGAAGCAATATATATATTTTTAAAAATGATCCATTAGGAAGAATTGAATATTTAGAGTTTTATAAAATGTAAAAAAATGATTTAATAACAATATAACTGTGAATTAATAAGGAAAGCTATATATAGAAGAGAAAAAAAGCCTCAAAAAGTATAAAACAATTCCTTGGGTATTGGGAGAAAAGTTATTTCTGCATTAAAAAGAAAAGATGAAATTGTTACTAAAAAGAGAAATGACATCATGAAATAAGTGGAAATTTTTTACAAAGAATTACATAGCAATAAAGAACACAAAAAACAACAAAATATCTTCTAAAGTTATGACATTAGAATTGCCCAGCATTTTAAATGAAAAAGGAAAAAGACCCAGAAAATAATAGAATTATAAATGATATCTTAGAAGAAGCAGATGATGAAATAGAAAAATTATTGGCAAAATTATATACCAAATATCTAAATGATAAAAATATACTAGATGATTGTAAAAATGTAATAGTAATATTGATATTAATTTTCTATTAGTTCTGATATTAAATGTTTTTCAATATAATTATGATTTGTCTACAGTGAATTTTAAATTTTAATCAACCATAATGGATCACATCCAAATATTGTGAGAAATTATAGAAAGAACCACTGAATATGAGCTGTCATTATTTGTGTGTTATGAAAAGACATTTGATTCTATAAGTGTTTCTAAAGTGATTATATATATCATTGCATCACCAAGATATAAATTCCAAGATGTCATATTCTGAACAATATTTATGAAAATGCAATAGCAATGATTAGATTACATAGTAATACTGAGAAGATTAACACAGAGAAGGATGCATTACAAGATGATTCCATATTTCTAAAACTTTTTGTAGCAATTTTCCAAGAAGTGTTGAATTAAAATGGAAAGTTATGGAAATAAAGATAATTGGACGTTATTTAAATCATCTAGATTTTTCAGATGATCCAATTGTTGTTGAAAATAATGCTTCAAAGCTTCATAAAATATTGCAAAAGTTATCAGATAAAAGGGAAAAAGTAGGCCTAAGGATAAATGCTAAAAAGACTAAAGTAATGTTCAATTAATTTTCTCAAAAGAAGAAAATACTTATAATCTTGAATAAAAAAAAAAGTTAACTACTATAAATATTTTGATCAGAATATTAATACAGGTGGAAATATAATAGAATTAAACTTGGATAGTGTTTTTGGTGGAAATAAATTAATATTAAAAGGCAATATTGTTATGCATTTAAAAAGAAAAAAAATTAATAGATGTGTTTTATCAGTTCTTATTTATGAAACTGAGTCTTGGATACTTAACACAAGAGTAATTCAGAGAATTCAGACCGTTGAATGAAGAATGTCGACATATATGTTAGAAGCAATAAGAAGATATTGAAAATAAAATACACGGGTGAGAGAACAAACAAGTATCATTAACATTATTGAAAAAATTAAGAAACTGAAATGAAGATAGCAAGGGGATAACCAAAGATGGAAAGCTGGATCTCAAGAGGTTAATAAATTGATCTCAGGAGATTGTAAACGATCTAGAAAGAGACCAGATAGATGGATAAGAAAATTTTCTAGTGTGTTATGGCAACCATTGAAACTGAATTAAACTTTCAGATACCATCCTATAGTAGAGATTGAAAAGTATATATAAATGACATGTTATCTGGGTACAACCATGTATAATTTAATATATGAATAAATATATATATATATATTTCAGCAAAGTCACATTTTAATAGTTGTGTTTTATCAGATAACCTTTCATTTTAATATATATATATATATAAAAACTAATTTCAAACTACCAATTTTAAACAATATGAGAATGCAAGAGCAGTTCTCCATTCT
Organism: Epiperipatus broadwayi; assembly: GCA_028023455.1. Lineage (NCBI taxonomy): Eukaryota > Metazoa > Onychophora > Udeonychophora > Euonychophora > Peripatidae > Epiperipatus > Epiperipatus broadwayi. Next base: position 22,531 of record JAQFVV010001121.1, read on the forward strand.
ATTTGTCATCTAGCATAAATAATCATTGATAGATGCATATGTAAATTCTCATTTTCAGAGTGATTTTTAGATTTTGTTTTTATTAAAGAGGTCTGGGATTATAGTGTTGGAAGGTATGCAGATGTGTACCCAGAGATCACTTTGAACTCTATTTCACCTGTCAAGCTAAAAACTTAGAATTCAAATCTGTGTAAGATATTTAATTCACGTCAATTTGGATGAATAGTTATATAGATCTTAATCTAGTTCATTAACTAAATATTTTACTATTTTCAGTTCTTCAATAATTGTATGCATCTTGTTCTCCTGGCTATATATTTCTTTATAATATTAAATCACTTCAAATATTGAGAAATTTTTAGCTTCGCTTTTTGTGAATAAATGTTTAGAACCCGCATCTCAAAACAGCAGCTATGTTTTCTGTGAATAAACTAAGGTACTCTTTTTGAATTAGCTGTTTTGAGATGTCGACTTTAAACGTTTATTCACAGAGGGCATAGCTGAAAATTTCTTAATGTTTGAGGTAATTTGATATTTATTTCAGATAGCGGTATGCATTGGAAATATTTTCATATATTTCTTTATATACATATATAATAATATATTAATTAATAATATAAAATTGTTTTTATTCTATTGCAAATTTAATTCAGAATATAATTTATAATTATAAATTTATTTAAATGCACATTAATATATTAAGTAATATTTACTAAGGCTTTAACCTCGATAATATGCGTCTGAAAAATGCGCATATTATCGAGGTTAAAGCCTTAGTAAATATTACTTAATATAATTTATATAGAAACAACTTCTATTAACAATCTAATAAATGTTTTTAACTTGGTATAATGATTTTTTACTCTCTCATATATTGAAAGTTATTGGCTACGAATTATTACATAACTTGAATGATTTTTTTAAACGTGAAAAAAAGCATAATCGATTGTATAAACATCATATCATTTTTAAAATATTTTATATTAAAATAATAAATATCAGATTACATTGGAGCGCAATATCTACTATACTTGGTTTTAAACCTCTCTCGTGCACAATAGTTCACATGATGTCGTTAAGCCTCTGTTCCAATAGAACGCATATTATTCTACTGAATTATCAGTTTACACATATATTCGCACACATATATGTATATAGAATAGATTCTTTTTTGTATATATAGTTTTGAATATATAAGGATTATGGTATAAACAAAATTTTAAAAATAATAATGTAGTTATTAATAATAAATTGAAGGTGCACATATACATAAATATTTATTATGTGGGTTTATTCATTCTCATCCACTCAAAATATGTGAGCCTTCGGGCTTATCTTCAAGTATTTGGATATTTAGGTTTAACAGTTCCTGCTTTTTTTTTTCAATTTCTTTCAGCAGTTGTCATTCATTATCAAATACTTATGTTAGTTCAACAGGTACACCTTCTGCTATTTGTTCTTTTATCTGAATATGTTTGTGTTCATTTTGTACATTTTCCTCTTATACTTTTGGTTCAGATTTATTTAAACGTTCATCACATATTTTTGGTTCATTCTCTAATTTTAAAAGCAATTGAGCCTGTTCATTGTCCATGATTTAATCCATTGTTTCTTCTTGAAGTTTGTACTTGCTCTTTTTTTTTCTCCATCATCCATTTGTTTTAAATCATCTACTTTTTGCTTTGCTTTGGATGGTTTGCAAAAATTATCCATCATTTGAGGCATATTACCACTTTTTTAAAAAATAAAATGAAAAGTATTAGATTGTTACTGCAATCAAGCATGTTCTGGATGATATACTTTTTTAACAATCCCCCCCCACCCCCTATAGAAATGCTAAGTCTTATTAAAAGCAAACTATACTTTGTCTAATTGTTTTAATGTTTTTAAGTCCATATCAACTTTGGAATCTATACAGTTATCTCTACTCGCCATTAATCATTTTAAATTCTCAATTAAATTCCTCAAACTTAAATTTTCTGATGGAATTATTCTTTTTTTTTTCTGCTACTACTAAATGTTTTTTTTTTATTTTATTTTATCATTTCAGAAAAATGTTTCTTAAATTTTGGAACTTTTTCAGCTTTATGCATAAAAATTATTTTATTACACAAAATATTGTATAACACTGAAAGAATAAAAAGTGAATCATAAAGTGTGTAGTTGCACATAATTAAAATAAATGTTATAAAACATGGCTGCTATTATTTCATAAAAAAAATTTCCACTTCTAATTTTTATTTACATATTTTTTTGGGATAATGTAATAAGTATATTAGTACAGTACATATTATAACTTCCGTACTTCCAAACTTAAAAAAAAAATTGAATGATTAGTTACTCAGAATATCATGTGATATTCAAACACCAGAAGTCCCATGTTGAACTTTTCATCTAAAACTTTCAGCTTTCGAATCAATCAATCTAAATCATCCAAGACTATGGTTAAAATTAATATGTAACTTGTATTATCTTGAAATGCCTTCAAAATGATTGCTTACCATTAAAAGTAAGTTAGGCACATGAGATACATCTGTATTATATGTTACCACAGCATTGAGTGCTTAAAAACACATGCTAAAGTGTTGATATTGTTGTTTTAATGTATCTGTATTTTTTTATTTTTAGATTATGAAATGTTTTTTGTACCACAAGAAGCAGCTATTATATGTAAATAAAAAGTAATATATTATTTTCAACTGAACATATATAAGCATGTATTTTTTTTTATTTGCATTCATCATCTATTTTCTTTGGACCTAAAATTAGTGTCAAAAAATACATAATGATTCTTTTATGAATCCATCATATAATTTTTTTTCCAGCTATTATTCACACATCATGGTTCTAAAATAGTTTTTTTTTTACATTTGAAATATTTTTACTATATTGTTATTAAAAAAACTGACAATAATAATAATTATATCATCTGCCTCATTTTAATCTTTATAATTCAGAGATACAGTAACTGTTTGTTTTATGTTTTTTTAGTCATTAGTAAGGATTAATTCCACAACCCAACCATCTTATTTCATTTTGCTACATATTCTTTAAAAAGGTAATTTTTTAATTTTGTTTGTCACATCTTAAAAATAATAAGCATGGAATGTTTTAAATTACAATATATGGATTGGTATTAAATCCAATGGACAAATTCAGGACTATTGGTAGGATTATGGCCACCTGCATGCAAAAATAAAATATGCATCCCTTAAATTAATGTCAGTTTTTGCACAATTATTATAATAACAAAGTTTTCATTGTAAAACATCAAAATTTACACATAGCTTTACAATTTCTCATAATTTATTAATTATATTTTTATAAATTAGCTCAGAAAATAATAAAATTTATTTTGTAATATCAATAATACTGACAATTTAATGTTTATATTTTCACATTTGAATAATGAAAATGTTTAAAATAAAATACTTCAAAGTAATTTATTACAAATTGCAATGGTTTAAACTTGATAATTAATTAGGATAAATACACACATGTTCAAAATATTTTCTTTCTTGCTTTTAAAGATACTTTTTATTATAAATATTCATAAATCGAGTGAACACCTAGTTGATGCACAATTGAAATTATTGCCAACACCAATAGTCTCTCTTGTAAAGATCAGATCATTTTTCAATTTTGAAAATGAGCATTCTCTACTAGCTGATGATACAGGTAGAGTCAAAAAAATATGCAATACAATTACAAGATTCAAATAGGTAGAAAATAGATTATTCTCATAAATATATTCTAAAACATTGTTAGGTTTCATTCCAGGCTTCAAATATACTTCCACCATTCTTAGTTCCTCAAATAGTTCTTGTCCATTTATGTTAGACATTTTGTCCATTAGATCTGTAAGTTTTAATTGCAAATCTGTGTAATGTTTCTTTAATTTTTTAATATTTTGTATATTTCTGACGTTATAGAAAATGTGGAATGTTTCTATATGTTCTTTTAACATTTCAAATCTTTCTTGCAATATATTAATTGTTGTATCAATAACAGGAAAGAAAAAATAAAGTTAAAAAATTGTTCTGATCTGCGATACTTTCATCTGTATTTTCATAATCAAACATACATTTCCTTTTTTAAATCCTAAACATCCATTTTAGGAAATTGTGTATCTGCATTGATAATTAGCATCACCACTTTGTTTCATGAATATCATGATTGAATTTGTCATCAGATCATAATTATGTAAAATATGTTTGTACTTACTCTAGCATTTCTAAAGCTGACTGAATAGTTTCTTCTGATATTTGTAACAATTTGCTCATTATATTGATCCAATTTAGTATATTGTGCCAAATTATAAAGAAACATAAAAATTTAAATAATTTTATTTGTTTACCAAGTGAATTTTCCATGGTTCTAGGCTCCTTCATTTTCACTTAATTCTACCAGTGTATCATAAACTTCACCAGTTTAAATTTTGAGAGGAAGTTCAGTTTGTATTCAGCTTTCCCATTGCATTTCTGATAATGGCTTAAGAATCAATTTTAGTATAAAAAATTTAGAATGTTCCATCTATAATTCTATACAGAGAAAATAAATTTAATTGCTGGATCAGATTTTAAAAAATTATTTGTTTAAAAGAAATTTTAGCAGAATCGTTTATCACTAAATTGAGATTATAAGCTAAACAAAGTACCAAAAAAGGCTTTTGAATCTAAATCCAATATTTTTCCGAAGACCCTTTTTTTTCCAAACATATTTGCATTGTTATCGTATACTTGTCCTCTTAAATCATTTATGTCTTGTTTCTGTTCATCAGATTTTTGAAGAAAATAAAGTCACAATGTTCTTGACTAGTTGTATCCATAATGGAACAAAAATCTAAAAATGTTTGTGTATTTCCCTAGGAGCCTTCCGTTCAACAAAAGAAATATCAGGAGTATAATCTAAAATTTTAGAAAAATATTTTGATTCCTATACTATGTCAAAAATCCTTGTTTCTATTGTATTTGATATTAGTAAAATAATTGCATCTTGAAATTGTGATCCATTATATCTAGAAAGTTTTTATAATTAGATTGTTGAATTTGTTGAAGATGTCTTACATAACATCATCAAATTTTGAAATCATTTGCACTAATGGCAGAAGTTTCCATTGTGTATTTCTGTATCAAAAAGGTGAATGAAGATCCTCTAAATGCCAGACATTGTCAAGACTTATATTTTATTATTAATATTACTCATTCAATAATGAAATTCCAGTGTTTTGTTTCAAATTCATATAGTCTTTGTTGGGTTGCGTCTATTGTCATTTTATTTTTCAAAATATTGAAAACTTCTGACGTTTTTCTTATTTTTTTAATGTGATCTGTTCTGTACTCATGCCTTTAAACAATTAATGAGAAATTCCTCTAATCATTCACTTCTTTCATATTAGCAATATTATCACTATTTATTTTTTTTCTTGTATTTGATATGGGCTGCAAAATACAAAATTTAATGATTCTGAATATAAAAGCAATTAGTGACATCTTTTTTTTGTATTATTAATCTTCTATAGTAGTAAAATTGAAAAAAAATTCTGCTGCAGACATTTTGTGAAAATTTGATGTTGCTCATTTGTTCTGGATAATTTTCAGTAAGAAACTAAATATTGTTAATACTTAGTTTTTCTGGTCCCTTACCAGAATAATTTGACATCAATGCAAATTGCAATTGGTTACCAATAATTTTGTCCTCTGTAAAACTAATATATTGGTGAAAGTTCTTTTCTCTTCTCTCAAAATTTTGTTCAATATCTAAGTAGTCTTTTTGTTGTTGTTGTTGTTGTTGTTGTTGTTTTTTTGTTTTTTTTGAGAAGTCAAAGAAATAGATTTATCAGCAAAAGAAAATAGACTTATACTATCACTTGGTCCTTTATGATCACTTTGGATGTTTTTTATCAATTATAAAAAAAATTATTTAAAGATCCCGCTAGTTGTTTTTGTTGTTCAATTTTACATTGTTTTTGATGCCTATATTGAGCACCTGATAAGCAGTTTGTTTTTCTGTTGGACATTTTCAAAATTTGGATAAAAAATTTATAAATTAAAATATTTTAAAATCAACTTACTATATATTTAAATCTAAAAATATTAGAAAAGTCAAATTGGCAATTAGAAAATGTCATTATGTTATGGGAAATGTATGCTTATAATGTTTATATTAGTGTGAAAAGTGTGATACGACAAACACCTTTACATTTAGAAGTTAAACTAAACAATGATACAAATATCAATAGAGGGTTTCAGCTACCAGCTAATATCAATGTAATGAAAGACAAAATTTGTATATCAATAGTGGCAATATCCTATAAAATTAATAAATGTTAACAGTATAGATTAGAAAAAATTGGAATGTTTTTAAATGATTGATAAAATATTATTGGCCACCACCTCAATTCAGCCATGGCCGTGCCTTGTACATGATGCAGAACAGGGCATGATACTCCTGGATAAGTTATTATATTTTATGTATATATGATATTTCAGTAAATAATTCTTAAATTGTTTTTTTTTTAATCTATAATTTTTAATAAGCTTCAATTTCATGTTTTTAATATATCATTTCTTTTCTCAGATCTCTTGAACTGAATGGATTGAATGTTTACTATACACCTGGGTCCCTTTTTACGCGGACTTATTTAACATGATTTTGAAGTTACGCGATTCACGTTATACCGGAAGTCGAACTCCGATAATGCGCTATTACTTTAAATAATAAATTTTGTGCACTTACATCATATTGAAAGTAATAGCACATTATTGGAATTCGACTTTCATCTTAGTAATTTCAATATTGTCAGTGCTTTATAATAGTAAGATTTTATGCAATAATGAAATTAAAATCATGATTTCCACATTTTATGTGTACACACATTAAATTTTACAAGATTATAATGTAAATTTGTTCAAACATTGTGCGTGTTAATTTTGCATTTTAAATCACATTCTGTTTTTGCTTTTTAAAAAAGAATGTAATCAATTATTAATCATTTAGGGTCTGCAAGTTTATTTTTAAAAGGTGGGTAATAGCAGTGGGCACAATTAAAATTGAAAATTAAAAAATTAAAGACAAAAATAAGAATTTTATTTTTAGTTGTTAGATTAATTACTAATTACGTTGTCACCAGAAAACCATTAACACAACATGAGAGTGACATTGGCGCTAGTTGTATTTTATCACCAGTTTGCAAACAAACCTGTTTAACGGCAAATAGCGCTAATAATTAAAACGTGTATAAAAATGTAAATTACTGTAAATTATGCATAAAAATATATTGTTTTGAATAATATTAAATATTATAGTTAAAAAAAGTTTGTCTTGTATCAATTTTTTTCAAATTTGAAATTTTTTATTAGTCATATTTTATTTCCTTATTTTTTTTTTGCGCGAATTTTAAAGTAATTTTACGTTGGTGCTTTGCTTTTACGCGATTTTTGAAAAATCACAGTCCGTATCCCCACTTTTTCAAGATAAGTTATGTCTATTTTTGCACGATTTTGTTTGCGCGTATTTTCTGAGGACCTATCTATCACGTAAAACGAGACCCAGGTGTATACATATATTTATTTTTAAAATATTACATAAAAGATTTAGCATTGTAAATTCTTATTATAGATCATTGGCTCCCAGAACAAAAGTAATTAATAAATCTGTTCTTGAAAATATCAATAATATAACAATTATTCAATATTTTACATAATTATGTAAATACAATTAATTAAACCATTTTTAAAAATAATTATTTTAAGCAATGCTTCAGATTCTATTCAAAGACATTCTAATTATGGCAGTGCCAAAAAGATCACATGATAAATTTCAGACCCCCTCCCCCAGATTAGATTGCTTTTATCAGTAAGCATACCTATTGGCATTGGAACTGTTTGCTGTCTCAGCATCAATAATTATTTGAGCATGGTATGCTTATCTATTCTGGTTTCTTTTCAGAGTGAATAAATTTTATTTTCATTTAGGTCAAGCAATAAAATATTCTGTTTTTTTCTTGTAATTAACATTTATAAATTAACATATAAATATTTATTACAAAAAAATAAAACAAAATAATAAAAGAAATATAATCTTAAATATTTATCATGATAGGTGATAGTGTTGAATAAATTTAAAAAATTATATTTTCCCAATTGTCATTACATGAAAAAATTGAAATAAGAAATATCATTCTACTCCAGTTATTATTATTTAGCAAACAGCCATTGTTCTAAACAGACTGTAATCTACTGCTACACGTCATGTGCTGTACTGTCATATTAAACAAACATAGTTTTTGTTGAATATGAGAAAACTTTTAATCCAATCCACATGATAGAGACTTTGAAAAGATAAGAGTGGCCATCTTATCTTTGTACCTAAATCCAATTATATAGATAAATCATAAGTATCTTGGATTGAGAGCATGAATATTTTATATTATTCACTTTACTTTCATTTTCTTATTACATGTATTAACACTTGTGTGTTAATATTAAGAGATGTTGTTCACGTTCTCAATCCAAGATACTTGTTACAGGTCTTTATAATCGCATTTAGGTACAAAAATAAGTCAGCCATGCTTATCTTTTCAAAGTTTCTATTATGTGGCTTGAGTCGAATGACGGTACAACGTATGTGTAGCGATTGATTGTCGTCTGTTTAGAATTACAGTTTGAAGCTAGTAAATATCTTAGACAATTACAAACAGCAATTAGTAAAAATGAAAAATGCATTAGATTTTTTAGTAATGATTGGCATGGAAAAATAAATTATCTATTTTGGTGTTGTTGTTTTTTTGTTTTGTTTTGTTTTGTTTTTTTTTGGGGGGGAGGCTATTTTTTTCCGGCGATACTGTAATAATTCTTGCTTAGAAATTTCCACTGGCCATCAGTTAATTGTATATACTAAATTGTGTTTCTTATCTTTAAAATAACGAATAGAATTTTTTAAAAAAAGAGACTATAATAGGATAATTGTCAATTAAAACTGATGATAAATTTTAAAAGCCTGACTTTCTTCTAATTGTATATTTTAATAGAAAAAAAAAGTACAAATAATGATATTTTTGGAGCATGTTTTAGGATTACAAGTACTACATATATACATAAGGGTATATGAATACAGTTTTGATTATTTATTACTTTTATTATAAGGCAACGTTTTTAATAACAGAAACAGCTCTATACTTCAGATAGCAGATGGAATTATCTTGAAGTCATGTGATCTCTCGCGCTCTAGTGGTAGATTGAGCATTTAACAATTTTGTTGATTAATCTTAACTTTTTTTTTCTAAATTCACATTATTTTGATGGGGATCGATCTTAGAACCTATAGTTTTGAACCTATTACTCTACCAAAGCGTAAAACTGAGACTATTATGAAATATGAAGAAAAAAAAATATTAGTTGCAAATTTAAACACTTTCAGATTTTTTTCAGTTTTAAATTATCTCATTTATTGAAAAAAGTTAAACAACTTTTAAAAAACAAACACCAGCTATAAATACTCTTAAAAAATTAATTAATTTGAAAGGAAATTAAAATAAATTCGATGAATTATTGATATTTTAAAGTTCTGTTAACGACCACTCATAATTATCCTTAATTTTGTTTGTTCGATCAACCATAAATTTTTCATCAAAAGCCATTTAGAGAAGCTAAAAGCAACAGCCGTAGTAAAGGAGAATTCAATATATAAAAAATAATAATAATAAATGAATCCATCTTAAGAGTATTATTAAACTTTAAAGGAAATTAATAACTTGATAATAGAAGGAAATTAATACCATTATGTTATCATTAAAATTAAAATTATATCAGATAAATAAAAAAAAAAAAAGCAATATCTTCATATTTAAAATGTGACTGCGAAAATTATTTCATTCATCAGTAATCTATCTAGTCTAACGGAAATGAATAATTTATTTTTAGAGGATAGATAAAAAATTAACGTTAATTGGGGCTTGTAACTATCAATATTTTAGTTTTTTCTTAAAAAAAAAAAAAAGTTACAATTGTAAAAGCGAAACAAAATGTTATTTGATTAAAAAGGAACTTTTTATTTAACATCTAAATATTTCACAAATAAAAGACTAGTATAATAAAATTATTGCATCCATTTGTAATGTTCACATCCTGAGAGTTCGAATCTTGATGAATGAAATGCGATTTTTTTTTCAGGTTTCAAATACGTATGGTTTATTATTATTGAAGATAGCTGGTATATGATAAAACCAGATTATTATTCAATCAGTGATGATCAATAAGCGAGCATCAAGTTATTCATAATTAGGAGTAAAATAAAGAAAACCACATATACTTTAACAATCTGGCATTTGGAAAATCAGATAAATAGACTTCATTGTTCTTCTATGGAGTGCTATTTGAGAGACCTTCATACTGAATTAAGCAACTTAAAATCATTTTTACTTTTTATTTATACCAAACAAGAGTTCTCTTTTTTTGTTGTTGTTGTTCTACAAATGAAGCATCTGGTGATGACTTAACTTGATAATTTGTGAATTTTATTTATTTATTTTTTTACTAAAAATCAATTAAAGTGGATTTGTATTTAAATGGTCTTAAGGTCCTACATATGAGGGATCAGAATGACTTTCCGTCAACATGGTATGACATCAAAATTGGCAACATGCCATCATCAGATTTTCAATAATATGGATGGCTGAAGAGTTTGAGAGTGAAGAAGATTAAAGCCTGTCTTAAAGTTTGAGGATTTGCTATGTTAATATAAACTGACCACTGATTATGTATATATATATATATATATGTATGGGTGTTGATGATCTGAAGTAATTGATGAGGGCTGGTTCATCAAGAAATATGTATATTTGATATCATTTATCTTTTTCACATGTATGTGGCCATGTGTGTGGGTTATATAAGATGGAGTGGATGACTGAAGAAAACTTGGAATTCTAGATTATCGAATTACATCTAGCTTAAATATTATACTTGTATTTAAATATTAAAAATCAACTATTAACAATGAGGTGTGAAAATTACTTTAAAAAGCAGATTTTTCTTTGTATAACGATTTGTTAATTCACAACTTGGTCTTAAGCAGTAAGTAGCCATTGAGCCAACAATTCATGATTAAATACAAAGTAAAGAAATAAATATAGCATGATGTTGATCTAGATTAAGTCACAGTATACTTTAATTAATTTCAATTTTGTGTATTAAAAAAAACAGAACTGAAATAAAATGTCTTTTTTTTTTTTATTGTATATGTAGTAAAAATAATTTGTGCAATTTGGAATAATAGTAGAATAGTAATTCAAAAGCTATAGTTTTCTGGACCATTCTCAGCTGGATTGGTTCTCAAATAGATCATGTGAATGGATGCTCAGTCTACTACTTGTCCACCCAAATTTCGCATAACTTTCCAACTAATATTTGTTATAGTCAAGTTAAATACTGGAAATCATTAATCAAATTATTTTAATATATATATATATGTATTATGTTTTTTACACGATTTTTTTAAAATTGTAAATTAATAATAAAGTGTTAGATGAAAATTTGTAAAATAGGCTTTAAATATAAAGTATCTAATAAAAAATATAAATCTACATATTTTCATAATAATTGCTATGTTAAACTTTAATAAAGCAAAACTAACATACACCAAAAACCATTAATACTATTAAAAAATATGTTATATGTATAAATAGCTACTTCAGAATATTAAAATGTAGCTCACATAATACATAGTAAAGAAGAAGTGAAACATGCAATTAAATTTATGAAGAAGAGAAAAGCTCCAGGTAATGATGGAATTATAATCGATATCTTAAAAAGAAGCAGGTGAAGAAATAGAAAATATTTTGGCAAAAATGTCTAAATAATAAAGATATACCAGATGATTTGAAGAATGCAGTATTAATATTAATATTTTAAGATGATAAAGAAGATATTAGAAATTACAGAGCTATCAGTCTTTTATCAGTTTTATACTAAATTTTTACCAAAATGATTACAACTCATTTACAGAGAACTTTGTATTTCAATCAACCAAAAAAAAAACAAGCTGGATTTAAAAGTGGTTTTTAGTATAATAGATCATATCCAAGTAATGAGAAAAGTTATAGAAAAAAAATCAATAAATATGAATTACCATTATGTTTTGGATTTGTAGATTTAAAAAAGACATTTGATTCTATAAGCATTTCTTCAGTGATTAAACCATTGGATTATCAAGGTATAAACCCAGGATATTGTCATATTCTACAGAATATTTATAAAAATGCATCTGCAACAATTAGATTACATATTGATACTAGGGAGATAAACATTAAGAAGGGTATATGACAGAGTGACTCCACATCTCCAAAACATTTTACAGTAGTGCTGCAAGAAGAATTTTATGGAATAAAATGGGAAGCTAAAGAAATAAAATAAATGGAGATTATTTAAGTCATTTAGATTTTGCAGGTAGTGTAGTTATTTTATCAAGAGCTTCAGCAAATGTTTCAAGAGTTATCAGATGAAAGTAAAAAAGTAGGACTAAAGGTAAACATTAAAAAGACTAAAGTAATGTTCAATGGATTTTCTCAAAAGATGAAAATAAAGTTTGATAACGATGAGTTAGAAAAAGTTAATAACTACAAATATCTTGATCAGATTATTACTGCTGATAGAAACATAATGAATGAAATTAATCATAGAATTAAACTTGTGTGAAGTGCTTTTGATAAAAATAACTTGATATTAAAATGAAATATGCCTATGTGTTTGAAAAGGAAGGTTTTTTAATGTCTGTTTTATCAGTTCTTACTTATATATCTGAAACTTGGACACTTACCAGAACAGCAATACAAAGATTTCAAATCATTCAGAAAAATATAGCAAGATTCCTATTAGGAGTAACAAGAAGAGATCAAAAATGAAATACATGGATAAGAGAACAAACAGGTGTTACTGACATCATTAAAAGAATTAAGAGAGTGAAATGGAGTTGGCTGGACATATTGCTAAAAGAGATGATAATAGATGGACAATTAAACTGGATTTCAAGAGACTGTAAAAGACCCAAGAAGAGATCACATGTGAGATAAATGGATGAAATAATGAAGTGTGCAGGAGTGATATGGAGAAGATTGGAAAAGATAGATTGTACTTGGAGAGACTTTCATCTTGAAGTGTATTGATAATGGTTGACAATGATGATGATAATGAATGGATATATATCAGATAAGTAAACATTATTCCTGATTAACATAGTTACAGAGTAATGGACTGAAACTTAACTTGTCTCTTCAAATATCATATGGCCCACTGAACAACTAACTATTCAATTATTTTATATATACTAAAAAAAATTAAAAAAACTATTAATAAATAATAAAAATACTTGAGCAAAAAGTAGATAAAATTATAAAATAACTCACTGTTAAACAAAGACTTTTTCTACTGTTTTTTTTATATTACTCACCAAACTTGATAACAGCTGGGCAATCAGAATTTTGATGGTTTTCTATTCTGGTTTTATTATCTATCTAAAAATAACTAATCACACATTTACTGATCAATGTTAAACGAATGTCTGAATTGATTAGGGTCAACTACTTGAAAAAAAGTATTCAAGTTCATTGACCAGGATCCAAATCTATGTTTTAGGCAATGTACTATCCTTGCACCATGAGGCCTTTATCAAAATTGGTTATATATTTGCGAAGATAAAAAAGGTGAAATAAATAGTTCTAAAGCACTTTAAAATATATACATTTTAATGAATATTAACCGCAGTGATCCAGCGTCAAATGATTATACTTTTTTTTAAAATGTCATACTCGACTTTTTCAAATAATAAAAAAACCAATTACATTTTTGCTGCTTAATTGTAAAAAATAATACTAAAGAGTAAAAGGGAATTGTTGTTAATAAATAAAAAAAGTAAGTAGTAATTATAATTTATATGCTAATACAAAAAATTAATATAAAATTGAATATATCTATTTTGTAAAATTTGGTCCTGGATTATGAATTATTCATCCCGTGGTAGCTCTATCTTATGCATTCAAATTTAATTTGTTTAAAGTCCAATTTCTCCCACTCTTAATTGAAAGATCCTAGTAACAGTTTTGGTTATATTTGTTCTTTTTGTATGGGATCATAATCTTGCCTAGTCATAAAAATTGGTGAATGAAATATTTTTATTTGAATTCCATTTTTAAAATGGAAAAGAATTTTAATTCATAAAAGTACGAGAATAACTTAAAACTTAAAATTAAACTTAATATTATTAAAATATCACAGAAAATCTCTTCCCCAATGAAAATGAAAGAAGTTCATGTTAGCCAGTTAAAACTATTTCCATTTTATCTTAACTTTATTTTTATGGCTTGTTTTTTTAAAAGCAAATATTTTCAAATAAAGTGTAATTGTAATCATGTAGTTTTTGATTTAAAATAAATATTTTACAAATATATTGCATAAATAAGTTTAAATATGTAACTCAATTATTGAAAATTACAATTTTTCTTTTGGAAATACTAAAATAAAACAGAATGCTCTGAAATGCCTGGGGTAAAATTATCTACCAATCAATATTGCCGATAACTGTATTTTTATATTGGACTATTTCCATCATCTAATATGTGTGTTGAATGTCTTTAGAAAAGTTTAATTTTAGTTAAATATTCCAAATGCATCCAACTGTTAGTAATATCACAGCAAATAATCAAGAATCTAAGGACCCAGGTTCGAATCCCATGCTAGTACTGTCACTGGTCAGGCCAGCAACACCTGAAGAAAAGGGGAGAAAATACCTCTCAAAACGTTGTGCATATACTAACCTGTTTGCTGTGATATTACTAACATTTGTTTGCTGTGATATTACTAACAGTTGGTGCATATACTAACCTGTTTGCTGTGATATTACTAACAGTTGTATGCATTTGCAATATTTAACTAAAATTAAACTTTTCTAAAGACATTCAACACACATATTAGATGATGGAAATAGTCCAATATAAAAATACAGCTAGAACACCACCATCACAAACCTTCAGAAAAACACAGTATTGCTGATAGTTTCTTATGATACAAACAATCAGGGCATTATTGGCTTGCTTTGAGATTCAATATTTGTATGAATTCTGCATGATACTGACATCTTCAGATTTTTCTTAACTAATAATTTGTTTTGATTTCTATGCAAAAAAATGTGTATAAATAAATTAACATTATAGATAACGGCAAAATAATAAAGAGAAACTGAAATAATAGCAGTATTATTATGGTGTCCAAATGCTTCAAAATTTACAGCAAAACCATGACTGTTCTTTAATGCTTTAAGCAGTTTCAAGTTTTTGGTAAACAAAACCCAATTGATGTGAATCAAAAACATATAAAAAAGCTCCAATCATCTTAATCAAATTTCCTTATTAATAAAAATAATATAACTTATTAAGTAATAAGATCTAGGATATGATTTTTTTCATTATGACTTAATATTTTTCAAGTCAATTTCAGTTCTGAATTGAAATGTCACTGCTCATATTTCCTTTATTTATAATGGCTCTGAATGGAATAAAACTATTTTATATATTTTGGTCCAGTTTTGCTCCATTCAGTTTATTTTTAAAAATAATGAATCTGTATTTTAGTTTTTGTATCTAGATAGCCGGTGCAATTAGTGAAAAAAATGTTTTTTTCTTTCAGTTACTCATTACATAATGTGGTAAAAAATTGTATTACATTTCATTTATCAAAATAAAACATTTTAATTGATTTTGAAAGTTTCTTTTAAATATAATTTTATACATTTCAACGATATTTTTTAGTAATTACAAAATATATTCAATTTATATATATATATATATATTTGCCATTATAATATTAATATTTTTAATTTTTACAACTTTTATTATTTTTTATATTTTTTTTAATATTTACTAATTGCATTAAAAAATAATTTGATTTTACTACAAACTTGATTCTAATTGAAGACTGTATATGACAAAAATCATCATACATTTTAATCCTCAATTTAATTATGTTTAATCATTCATGATAAGGTTAATCTATAACTATACATTCTTATAAAACTTTAATGGTGACTTACCATTTTTAGATAAATATATCAAAGTTATTATTAATGATTCCATTATTTTTGGTGTTATGCAAATGCAAGAAAAATGATAGGAACAAAGAGGTAATTTATATATTACTTTTATTGATTTGGCCAAAGTATTTAATTCAGCCAAACATCACATGCTCACCACTCCCTACACTTACACAAGCTATTAAAATAGAGACAAAACCTCAATACAGTAGTGCCACCCAGTGCAATCCAAAGTAATCTAGCATCAATTGATTACTATGGCTTGCACTGGGTGGCACCACTGTATAGAGTTTTGCCTATGCATTTAATTCAGTTAACAAAACAGGTAGTGTGTGGTATTGATGGAAGTAATTGATTATCCACCAAAATTTATTCATATTATGCACCTTTTACATGTTATAATGAAAGGAAATGTTATTATAAAAGGCAAGAAATCTTAGGCATTTGAAATAAAAACTTGTATTAAATAAGGAGATGCACTTGCTCCAACATTGCTTTTAATTGTTATGGCAGTGGTCTTTGGGACTGCTTATGGTTGGCTAAATCAAACAAAAGTCAAGATACAATACAAGTTTGATAGTGGAATTTGTAATCTGAATTGATTAAAAGTAAAAACAAAAACTTCATCTTATTAGATTTTGAAATTGCAGCTTTTCTGATGATTGTGCTATTTTTTTTCCAATTGAATAGATGATTTACTGAATCTATTTAATGTTTTTTGGTGCAACATATAAAGACTTTTGTTTAATAATTAATATTCAAAAATCTCAAGCTTTTTATTAAGCAGTGGTGGAAGGAAACTCCTTACCGACTTTTAGCTTGGACAATTATCAAACCAGTTTAAATACCTTAGTATTTTATAAATAGAAAGGTAGACTTAGATATTGAGGTACAAAGTAAATTCCAATATACTGCTGCTATTTTTAACAAGTTAAAAGAGTATTTCATCATAGGGAATCAACTACTGCAACTAAGTTAGCATGAATATAAAGCTGCCATTCTGTCTAATTTATTGTATGCATGTGAAACTTGGACATCCTACTGATACAATATGAAAGTGTTAGTGAAGTTTCATTTAATGCTGCTCTGTAAAATTATAAAAATACAAAGCAATGCACTACTTCCTAAAAAGGTGTTTTGTGGTCAACTTGAGCATAGTTTTTGTGGAAAAGCTATATCCCATTTACATTATAAGGATTATATCAGAGACATTTCGCTGAGAAAAATGGCAGAGAATAGAATGCATTAGAAAGCTACAATTAGACATAATGTTTAAAATATTTCACAAATAAGTTTTCTGTTCAATTAAAAGAGAATTTTGTAAAATATCAAGTAAACAGAAAAATGACCCAACATGTTTTATGTGTGAATTATTTGTAGTTTATAAAATAGTTTGTATAAATCAGGGCAAAACTAATTTCCAGAGCAGTTTTTTGTCTCACTCCTTTTTATCTTTTTTTTTTTTTTTTTTTGGAATTAGAATGTCCATATTAATTTTGCAAGTGGCTGATTTTTATTTTATTTTAGTATTAAGTTAAAGATTGATATATTATTATTAGCTCAGATATAGAGTTTAAATTCAGTTAAAGTCAATGTATTTCTTATTATAAACTCCAAATATATATGCTTTTATTTTAACTTTCTTTTTTTTCCATATAGGTTCATATTTTAATAATCATTTGCAAAACATTTTCATACATGCATATAGTGTATATGTTATTTTACACTTTACAATTAGTCAACCTTGTTTTTTTGTTTTTTTACTATAATATGTAAAAAATTTAAATATAAATTCATTCTTGCAAGCAAACTAATTTTAACATAAATATTAATATATTTACTATTAAGTGTGCATAAGAAAATTGTATTTACAAAAAGTAATAACTAAAACTATATGCTTGCATAAGTTTATATTTTAATTATTCATGGTTTTAACAAATTAAATTGCTTAACAATCATTTTAATGAAGACATATTACATGTATTAATGAAGATAAACCAAACAATTATATTTTATTTACAAATATCATTATAAAATAATGTGGAAGTACTAAAACTTCCAGTAAACTATATGTAAACTAACTGTCCGTAAACGTAAAATGTAGAATGGCTTATTATACATTTTACATTTATTGATAGTTAGCTTACAATAACTCAGTAGAGAGTTTCAGTATTTCTGCATTATTTCATCAAATCCATTTTACATTTTATGTTGACTGACATTTAGTTTACATATAACTCACATAGCATTCTTAGTACTTACACATTAAAACAGGCCAAACTCTCCATACAGTAGTGCCACTCAATGCAAGCCAAAGTAATCAATGGATGCCAGAAGGCTTGTGCATAAAATCCCTATCTAGTATTTAATAACAGTTATGAGCAAGAATAGGAAATGGTGATCTTGTGAAGTTTGGTGGTTTACTTACACATTATTTCATTGATATTTGGGCTATTAAAAAGTTATATTTAAATATAATTATAATGAAAAAAATAGACCAGCAGATTGCAAAATTCAGACTGACTTTGTTATGAAGATGAAATTTATATACTATATTGTCACACTTTTCACAAATAAAGTATTTATTTGACAAAACATACTATCTATATATCCATCTGCTATGATATATTCAAGAATTTTTGGTAATATAAAAATACATAAAAGCAGTAAGATGTTTCATCTTCATTTTATTTTATTAGACATATAAAAAAGTATTTGCCATGATGGTCACATATGCAACTTTATATTAGAGCTACGTTGTTTAAGAAATAGAAGAGTCTGTAATATAGTTAATCATTCTTGGCTGAGAAGAATATATGTAAATTTAAGCATGTATTTATTGAGAAACTATTGTTATTATAAAGATAAAAATTTAATAGCTGTATTTAGTAGCAATTTTTACAAAATGCATAAAGAATGTTTCTGTGGTACTATGAATATTAAGCCAATAAATATCATATGATCACCATTTCTTATGCTTGCTTATAACTGTTACTAAAACAGATGCAGTGCTCTCAGATCCAATGCTCCTCACTGACGAAGGCCACAAACCAGAAACTAGTCTGGGGATATTGAATGAGTAGGCACTAGATGGGGATTTTATGCACAAGCCTTCTGGAATCCATTGATTACTCTAGCTTGCTGTGTGTGGCAATATGTATAGTGAGTTTTGCTTGTTTTACTATGAATATTAGCAGTTATTTCTATATATATATATATATATATATTATTAATATTAAAAAAAGTAATTTTAAAAGATTCCAAGTATGCTGAAATTAAGTATTATTAAAGATATGTGGAAGATGTTTTCCATATTCGTACATTTACATAAAAAGATTGAATAAGACCTAAATAAATATGAATATTACTTAGGCTATAATATATTTATTGTTTAGAATATTGTATTGATATACAGAAAGATTGAATTTCAGATATTTGTAAAACCACTAAATATTAAGGATTTTATTAATCCTAATTATCTACTATGCATTAATTATCTGGTTTTAAAATGATTTTGTTTAGAGATTTATATATAAATTAAATAAAATGTTTAATGCTGATGTTTATCTTAAGGATTTGTTATATGTTGGTTATAAAAGAAAAGTAATTTTTTGAACATTAAATACACTTGATTATAATTGGATGCATATAAAGGGTCAATAAAAAAAGGTTGTCATTACCATATATTAATAATAAGTAATTGAGGAATAAGTAGTAGAGTGCATGGATGATTTAGTATTATATGATAATAATAAATAATACAATTACATTTGTTTCTAGTAAAGATTTTGTGCAAAAATTTAATAACCTTATTATTAGATATAAAATAATATACGTATGTGAACAATCTTATATAAGTGAATCTAAATATACTTCTAAAAGGACTAGAAAACATTGTATGGAAATTACAAAATAATGAAAATTTATCTGAGTTATTGAAATCATTTTTCGCATACCATGTTTCTAATTATACTGACATTTTTCTTTTAATAAAGTAGTTGTTTTGCATATTGAAAGTAATTTACAAAAAATTAAAATTAAAATAGTTTACTTCACTAATATTTTACATGATCTTGTGAATAAACATAAGAAGTAATATAAATTGTGGGAATTTAGTACTGATCATGAAAATACTGTTACAATTTGTTTATTAATATTATAAAAATGATATTGAAAACAAAGTTTTAAATGTTTTTGGAGAAATTTAACTGGATTCCTACCAATTTTGAAATATTTGAGGTGGTATGGTGGTACTGCCATCACTAGTCTTTCATTGATAATTTGTAATTATATATAAGATGAGTTTGATGGTTTACATTTTTACAGTAGAAATTGGAACCAAAATTATTAGTTTAAAAAAAAATCTGAAGATGACAGTATCATATAAACCTCATACAAATATCATGGAAATTTTAAACTGAAAGGAAGTTTCTTTGAGTATTTTGGGGGAAAAAATTGTAATTTTCAGCAATTTATTTACATATTTAAGCTTATTTGTACAATATATTTGTAAAATTTTGTTTAAATTTTAAAAAAAATGTGATTAAAATTAGATTTTATTTGAATATTTTGTTAAAGACAAATTATTATTATTGACTAAAAAAATGCTTTCATAAATGCTGATGAAGAAATGTTGTGATAGTATGTATAATTGTGAATTTTAAAACTTTTTTCCTTTTATGATGTCTCAAGTAAAATTTGTTTCCATTTTAAAAATGGAATTCAAATAAGAAATATTTTTACAATAATTTTTATGAATAAGCAAAATTAAAGGACAATGCAAAAAGACCCATTGTCACAACTACATATTCAGTTTAACACTTTATTTTCTATTTTGCAAAGTTCTAATACTAATTTTTAGAATATCTTTCATTTGTAAACTTATATTTATAATAAATAATATAAAGATTCTCAAAAATATTAATCCTCATCTGTGATGAAAATCATTGAAATTTTCCTCAGAAAAAGAGCTGCTGCTCTACAATTTTAAATCATATTATTAACTTTATCCTAAGTGGCAATGCCCCACATTTTGTTTTAAAAAATAGATTTTAACATAATGCTTTTATTGACATTAAAGAAAAAAATATAGTTGTCAGCAACAAGAGAATATACATGTAAATGGAAAAATATGGGTAATTTAGTCTGTAAATTGTGTAAGGAAGAAATAGAAAATATTAGGCATATGTTAATTGAATGTAAATGCTTGAAAACAGAAAGGGTACAAATAATGAAGTTATGGAAGAATAAATATGAAAAAAGTGATTATACAGAAAGTGGATTATTGTTTTTTATGCTGGATTTGGGAAAAGATAAGGGGGATTTATATATAAAGGCCATAGAGTTGACAAAGATTATGTTGTGAAAATGGGATGGAGCAGAATATGGAAAAACTTAGAATGGGGAATGGAAAATAAAATGGCTAACAGGTTTCTCTGGGTATAATTGCTGAGAGATTTCTGGCTCCATTTAAGAAGCCACATTACATCATATCACAAGATCAAAAGACCTAACCTTTGTTCATTCACAGAAGAAATTTGCATTCTTCTGGTCTAGTTTTTATGTGAAGATTTTGAAGTATAATGAAACATCATTCTTTGCTTATTTTTAATTATGTTTACACTCTAATTTTTTGATTATTTTAAAGAAATACACAGATAAACGTTCAATTTATTCACTTATGTTTTATTTTTAAAAATAGATATCAACAAACTTGAGGCTAATATAAAAAAAAAAATCCAATGTCATTATTTCTCGAAATTGATTTGGTGTTAAAATCTTTTAAAATATTGTAATTTTTGTAATTCAACAGATTTTAAAGCAGAATTTGACATATTTATTATAAATCTAACTTCATTCGTTTACATTTAAAAAAACTTAAAAATTCATTAATTTTTAATTTTAGTAACGTTTATGTATGTGTAAAAGTCCATTTTTAAATATTTAAATTGATCAAATGTGATTTTTAGAATATTATTTGCTTATAAAATTAAATTTAAAAAAAATCAAGTCCAATTTATTGAGTTTTAGCAGGAAATAAAGATTTTATAAGAACAGAATGGTTTAGCATTTTCAACATCACCAAATGTAAAATAGAAAGTGAAAGAAACCAAAAAAGTTAATTGTAAAAAATAAAATGTCACAAATATCATTAAAATAGTCACTAGATCTTCTATTAAAAGAGTTGGGGGAGTTGATAAAGAACAAATTATTTTTTTTTTTTTTTTTATTTAAAAAAACTATATTTACATTTGATTTAGTACATACATCGTAACAATCATTACTTTAAAAAATAAATTAAGTTCAAATGTATCCAGTAAATTACATTATCTCCACCTTTCATTTAATCAGTGTTCTGTAAGAGCATTCAGCTCCACATTTCACACCTTGTAGGAACCATAACCACCCCATACCAATAAAAACGTTTTTCTTGGCCAAAATTTCAAACCTTTATAAAACATGTCATCCCATTCTTTTTCCATTTTTTTTTCCAATATATCTTCTTGTTATCAAAGATCAGAGCACACCTAGATATCCATATTGCTCTCATTACATGCACATTAACTATGGCATTATGAGGCTTGAATAAAACAATGTTTTCTTTAAATAGGAGTCTTAGATTCACAATAGGCTTATGAAAGACCATAGATCTCAAATCACTAAAGGCTGTACATTCCTCCATCAGGTGAAGAAAGGTCTCGTCGGATCTGTTACAGCATTTGCATAGATCATCCAGGCCCATTTTTAGCCTTTGGTTTAAAAAAGTGGTGGTTGGCAAAATTCCATTTATCAATCTGAAAATAAATTTCATAACAGACTGTAATGTACAAATAGATTGGAAATTTTTTAGAATTTTTTTTAATGAGGAATTGAGCCAGGAGTTTTCATTAGAAAGCTCTCTATTTTTTAGCTCTTTATATTTTAAATTATCTAAGGTCTCTAAGTTTAGATCATCCTGGATATCCCTGTATGCAATCATTATATCATCAAAATAAGATACTCCATCTGACCCAAGGTTAGAATCTATATTAATATTCTGTGTTAGCGACCTGAGCGAATTATCGTCAATGATCCTTAAATAAGCTCTTGCCTTAATGAAGCTCACCAATGACTTAGGGTCAACTAAATTGAGACCCCCTTCTCCAATCGGTAGCTGCATTATTTTAGTAGGTATCAGGCTATACTTCTTACCCCAAATATATCTTTTTGCCAATTGAATGATCTTAAGACTAGTGGCATTAAAGATTTTCATCCATGGTCCATAGTAAGAGAGCACACCAACAGCAATAGCATTAAAAACCTTTGCTCTGGTTGTTTCATACAATTTAAATGGGGAAAAAACATTTATTTTAGTTTCGATGATTTTTACAACCAGTTTGTTCAAATGGGCACTCATTTTAGTTTTAGACAGATAGAGAGGCAACCCTAGAAAGGAGGAAGGCATGCCCAAGAAGTCACATGGGATTCTCTTGGCGTGGCCAATTGCCATGCAGCCGATTTGGAAGATTGAATACATGAGCCTGTAGAGATCTGAAATTTATTTAAGATGTTAAAGATTCTATGCACACTGGCCACATTCTTGAATATAATAATAACATCATCGACAAAGGCAGTGACATGAACAAAGGCACCAAGCTGAGGTAAGAAAATCCCATTGGTTGAGGCTTCTATTTCCCTAATCATCGGATCCAGATAAACGGCAAAGAGGAGGGCTGCCAGAGGAGACTACTGTGGGATCCCCCTTGACGGAACAAAGAAATTAGAATGCCTTGCAAAGTTTTTAAGCGCTATTCTCCCGTTGGTCACATAATTGTTGATTGTTGTAATTAGATTCTCCTCACCCTCCACAAGTGGTGCCAATGAACTAGACAGAAATGACCAATCAACCACATCAAATGCAGATTTAAAGTCTATCTGCATTGCAAAGAATTGAGTTAACTTATTACACCTGGCATATCTGATTGCATCCTGGATCTTCATAATTGCATCAATTGCTCTCTTACCTTTAATAGCGTAATGAGCCACTGAAATTCTATTTTTTATTCTATTATACAATTTCTTCAATATAATTCTAGCAATTATTTTTGAGTCAATGTCCTTGATAGTAATATTTCTCAGGTCATTTACATATGGGATGTGTATATTCCTATTCTTTTTTATACAAAAAATTATTCTGTTATTAATCATTGGCCAATCTATTGGTTGTGCACACAACTGATTGTAATATTTTGCAAGCACTTCAATTATCAATTAAGATATTGATTTATAAATTCTGGCAGGTATAGAATCATGAGCAGTAACTGTGTGATTTGATAGTCTAGTTATTTCCTCACTAATATCCAGGTGTGAGTATACTGCTGATCCTTGGCCACCATCATCCTTGGCCAATGGTCTGAATTCCTTTCATCATTTCCCATAGTGTTTTGCAGATTTTTATATATGTGCTGATCCACATGCAGCCCTGACAAAACCTCTCCATTCTCAGTTTTGACACATGTGATACCTCTAGACTGAGGCACGTACACCTTGGCATAGTTCAATGTTGGTTTTATAATGCAGGCAATATTAGGGAGTATCTTTCGCAATCTTATAGCATATATTTCTTCCTGCATTTTCTCATAGATGTCATTATATTCTTCCTGCAGGGAGTTGATCAATGAGCGATTATTAGATAGAGTAGTTAAAGATTGCAAGGTTTTAGCAATGTCATTTAAGCGGGATTTCATTTGGTTTTGAGACAAATCCAGTTCCATTCCAGAAGAACAGACATCAGATATGAGTTTTTTCAATCTAATCCAAGCCACACATGGAGACAAGGCTGTTTGCTTAGTGAAGTAACAAGAAGCTACAATTAAATTCGATCTCTGATCACAGGTCAAATTGAATGAATTACTAATATTTTTTTATGCTAAACTGGTAGCTACATTCTGGATCCCCATCATAGAGCCCAACCACTAACTTTACACGCAGGTGATCAGAGAAAGCAACAATTGAAGTATCAATTTCAACATCTTTTATCTTGATGTGCTGCCATGTCAAAGTAAATATGGAGCAAGAAATGAAAAACAAATCAATCAGTGATGAGTAACGACTATTAAAAAAAATAAAGGCATTTGCTCCATATTTACTTTGACATGGCAGCACATCAATATCCTGCAACTTATTTTTTAGCTGAACTGGAATGTCCTGAAACATGACATTAAAATCCCCTCCAATTATTACTATTCCTGGATGCAGAGTCAAGTGGAACTGCATCTCTTTAATAATTTTGGGCACCTCCCTTCCTCTATTTGTCGAATAAATTGCTACAACATAGTGCATCTGTTCTTGCATTTGAAAAGAGATTACTATGTGATTGATCTGCATGCTTATGATCCACACCTTATAAATTTTAGACTTTATATTAATTAGAATGGCAACACCTTGTGCCGGTCTAATGTTCTGCTTGTACAATAATAGACCTTTCCGTTTAATTTGATCGATAAACTGTTCAGGTGTGTTACATTTATCTTTGTTTCTGTTAGAATAGCAATATCAAATTTTTGTGAAGCAAGATAATCAGTAAGCTTTAGTACCTTGTCATGGCTGTTGATGCCTCTAACATTAATGGTGACTATATTTAATGACTTAAACATAGTGCGGATCCAAAGATTTCATTGCCTTATACTACTATAGCCACTTTCATGACCACAATCATTCATATTAACACCAGTCTCATTATGGTATAGATTTACTATTTCCAGTTCCATTTCATTTTGGTTTAGTTTCTCTGTTTCAAGTTCTGACTCAGTTATAGATGGGTGCCTTCCAGGGACATTTGACAGAAAATGTTCTATTTGCTTATTTTTTTTTCCTTTACTTCAGTTTTCTCTATATCAGTTATGTCAACATGCTTATTATTATCATTATTAATTATGTTGTTTTCCGTTTTCTCTATATCATTTACCTCAACGTATGTTTCTTCATTTTCCATAATTGCTGAGCTTTCATCAACTAGGCACTGCCTCTGACTTTCTGTCAACAATGTCAGAAATGTGTTAGTTGGTTACATTATCATTTAAGATATCCAGTTAATGTTTTATCACTATTCGTTCTGAATAGTTCCAATTTTTATTAATATTATATATATATATATTCATATGTCATAGCATCAACCAGGAGGCGAACCCACAACCGTCTGCAACCAACTACTTGTTTGCAAGGCGACTGCGTTGACCTCTCAGCTAACAACGCTTGACATATATTGCATATATTTTAAATAAAAGATTTTCAAAAGTCCAAAGTTAACAGAATTTTCTGTGCATATTTTTTTTAATAAATAATTTTTAGCTTTAATATAATGAAGCAAGGTATGCTGATTCTATTTAGGAATATCTGTCTAAATACATTTAGCCAAAAATGAATTTATTTTTAGCTTACTACTTAAAGGTACATAAAAAGTGTAAACCAGGCAATAATGTTTTACATGTATAAAAATTGGTAGTATAACAATTTCTTAGTTTTACATTTAAATTTATAAATCTCTGAAAATCATCTATTTAAAATCTATAAGTCATTATAGGAGAGTAAATTACACAATTTTTTTGAATGGTAGTATTTTCCACTCTTTTTCATATGTTGGGAGTCTGATCAAAAATGCTAGCATAATAATTGAACTTACATCTTTAGATTCCTGAGTATCAAATTTTAAGACAACTCTTTAGCCAACTGAGCCTTTGAAATTGTAGGAGAGTCTTTTTTGATTGTGAAAATATTTGGCAAGTATTTATATTTCCAATTTTTACACATATAAAATTTTGGCTGATCTATATTCTTGTATTAATGAATTAAAAATAAATTCATTTTTTAACTATCTCACACAAAAATAGCATTGCTAGATAATGTCATTTCAGCTTGCAATAACTGTTTTAATTAATATAATGTTTCATTACAACATAAACAAAAATGACTCTAACATTTAAAATCTACACGTCATTATAGATGAGTATATATATATATATATATATATATATATATATATATATATATATATATATATATATCCTGCTATCACTTGTTATTTATGATCATATATATATATATATATAACTTGGAATTCACTTCTGTATTAGGTCTATGATATTTGTTTAAGTAATAGAGATCTTCCAAAACAAACTTATACTTTTTCCCATAGACAATTGTTATTCATTATTGATTAGCAAATGGTATCTAGCTGTTCTTAAGTGAAAGATAAAGAAGTGAATCATAGAGAGATATTGAAATTAGTCTGATAAAGGCCTATATACTTATTATATTCAATTGTAATATGAAGAGCTTTAATCAAAGATGAAAATCTTATGTATTTATAAGTACTGAGTTCTTAATTTATTTTCAATATATCTTACATGTGCAATCACCATTTAAATAGTTTCCCAATTGTAGAAGTAAAAAAACTTTCACTGTTACTTTACAAACAGATGACTGTTGACACCATTTTACAAATTCAAAACAAAATGAAGAATGGATTAATAAAGATTACTTACAATATGAAGTTTATAAATTATTTTTTATTAATGTTGATTTTAAACAGGCAAAACTCTCCATACAGTAGTGTCACCCTGTGCCAACCAGAGTAATCAATGGATGCCAAAAGGCTTGTGCATAAAATCCTCATCTAGTGCCTACATCGCCAGAATACTTTTTGGCTGGCACAGGGTGGCACTACTGTATGGAGAGTTTTGCCTGTTTAACAACAGTTATGTGCTACCAAAAGAGATGGTAATCATGTGATGTTTAGTGGTTTAATATTAATTTTGTGAATGCTTAGTAATATCAATATTTGTATGGTCAGAAAATCATGGAACACAAGAGCATCCGTATGGAAGATGGAACACAATAGTTCTATTGAATTAATAAAATAATGAGTTTTTTATAACTTTTATTAATTATGAGTCTGTCACTTTTAACACTATTGCTATAATCCATATAGGATATATACAAATATCCACCCATCGAATAACAATGGTTATACTTAGCCAAATGACCAGAAGTTTTATTATAATTATTAGATAAATCAAAATATATAAACAGAATAAAAATATATGAATTGTAATATTGTTCAGGAGTAGGTAAGAAGTTTGAGCATCGGAAGAGACCCAAGCAAGACAAAATCCATGAACCTTGACCTCCATAATCTGCTAATTTACTATTGTACTAATCCATGCATAATAAAACAATTAACTGTCATTTATTCTTTTCGATAACAATATTTTACACTAAGTGCAAAATCTGTTTATGAACAATTACAAAGTTATTGTTCTGTTACATACAAATTGTAGATAAGTGATATTTACCTGATCATTTGTGTCCCAGAGGTAAACATTTTGAAAAAAAAAGTGTTATTTAAATAAAATGTTAAGATTAAATAATTTAATAGTTTAGAACATTATCATGTGCTTAGGCTTTGGATGACTAGAATTCTATATTTTGTTGTCTTCTTTTTAATCGATGTCTTAAAAAAAATAAAAAATAAAAATCAGCAAGATAACATTGATAAAATAATGGTAAAATATATTTGAATTGAAATAGTAGATGAAAATTTAATACTTATTAAAAACGTATAAAATGAAATGTGAATTGAATTGGTAGTAACTTAGTAATAGAGAATTTATGAACAGCACATTGAAAGAAACTATAAAGGATGATAGTAAAAGAAGATTAACTCTAAAAAAGATGATTGGTATAAGGAAAAAATATGAAAATCATTTAAAAAAAAATTATGAATGATAATTTTTCAAACAATGCACGATTTTTTTTAAGTGATAGCTATTATGTTTTTTTAAAGAGAGAGAAAGTAGAAAAAAAATTGATATAAAAAAATAATAGAGAGATAACATGAACGTTAAAAAAAATCTTAGCAGAGGATTAAAAAAAAAAGAAAAAGACGTACATTTAAAAAAATGTTTTTTAAAGATATATAGTAGTTAATATTTTTTTAAACAAAATGGTAAACATTAATGGAAGTGAAAGGAGTTAACTGAGATGTTGATATCAGAAAACTAATGATGATATCATAACTATAGTAATGTGCATTAATAAGTAAATTCTCTATAAGTCCCATTCATTTTTTATAAAATATAATATTTATATACAACTCTAAATAGTTAAGCTAATAAAATGTATAAATCTTTTAAATATTATGATATGATTAAATTATGCTAAGAAAATGATCAGTAATGCCAACCATCAGGCAAGGGTTAATTCCCTACCATCTAGTTTCATCAGACTGTTTTGGATAAATAACTTAACCAGCCTCGAGTCTACAGGCATGTTACAATTAATACAGAGTTTAATTCATGCAAGCACGCATTATTCAAACGTTACTACTTCAAAATTAATTATCGGTTAGTAATTAATGTAAAGTCATAGTAAGATTCTTAAAAGCAAGTAAATTTAGTGTCGTTGTGAAAAATCTTTTCTATATAATTTTATTAATTGCTTTCTTTTATATTTATTACATCTTTAAATATTTTTTTAAGTAAAACCTCCATGTCTATGACATAAGATTCAAATTCAGACAAATCATAAATATTTATTTAATTTTTAAGTAAGCTTAAAGTTTTTCTTTCACATAATTAGGCAAATCAAATAGGGAATTAAGTATTGTTGAAAAATAGATATCTATTTATATTTATCTAATGAGTAAACAAAGAAATAAAAATATAAATTCTCACTCCCAATACAAGAAAGTATTATCTCCTTTTTCACGGTGTTTCAATGCAAGAAGATTTGGAAAGAGCTTGCCTTGCAAAAGACTACTTAAAACAGTTTTAATTTAACAAGCTGCCTTTTAATTTCTCAATATTTAAACAAAGTTTCTTGGCTTTTTTTTTTAATTACCATGTTATAATATATCTAATTTTTGTTTCTAATAAAATAAGTTCTTTTTTTTTTTTTAATCAACAGTAAATTAACATTTAATACAATTCATGCACAGATCCATATATAAAATCTTGTGATATATAGTTTTGTTACATTCACCAGTCGTACCAACAGTTTTGGGCTTTGAATCTTGTTAGAATTGGAACTTTTTTCTAAATTATTAAGAATGTTCACAAAAGATTAAGATTTTTTTAGACAGTCAACTGATACAATCATCTAATTATATGTTAGTACATACTTAAGTATTTGCATATTCTTATCTAAAACAATAAAACAAAAAGTATATTCTGTATATATAATCCTTTACTAATGACAGTAGACTAGCCTGGTTTAATTCTGGAGATGTTTTTGCTTTGCAATAAACACTTCAATGCTCATTTACCGTATATTACATACATAAAATTTAGAATATTTAAATATTTTAGTATATATATAAATATCCCAGTATATATCGTTAGATAAATAAGCATTTATTTTTATAGCGTCTGTATACAATTTGTAATTACATTCATATCGGCCTTTCACAATTGGCTTGAAAGGCTGATATGAATGTAATTACAAATTGTATACAGACGCTATAAAAATAAATGCTTATTTATATATATGATTAAGTTTCAGTTGGAATGACGCTTAGTAAATTCTAGAAAATTTCATCGGCATCATTCATTCAGACATTGTATATAGTAATTTAAAGTGACTGTTATATTGTCACATCTTCTGTGCCAGTACTTCAGATTTGCTCATATATAAATATTTGAGTCGTAGGAATAAGAGGGATTCTTTTTATTCCTGCATAAATTCTATATCTTATATTGGTCAGAGGGTATTCATTTATTATTTAACACTCGCAAAGCGTTTGCACAATTGGCTTGAAAGGCCGATATGAATGTAATTATATATCGTTAGCTGAAAATTCAAATACAGAATGTTCAAACGTTATGTTTTTTCAACCACGCCTCTGTGAATAAAGTCTGAACTATAATTAAACAGGACACTTTATATTTATTCACAGATGGCGTTGCTGAAAAAATAAAGTTTAGGAATGATTTGAACATTATATATATATATATACATGTCATTGTACTGCATAATTTAATACAATAATAGAGTGGCAGACCTGAAATTTATGGCCAATAGATCACATTTTTGTCATTTCCAGCCACTCGCAAATTTCTTATGAACTTTAAAACCATTCGATTGTTTAATTATTCTTTTAACTATTAAAATTAAATAAGGTGTATTACATATTTCTTATGTTAAAACATTTTTGAATATTCAATATTTTCAATAATATTATGAAGACTGCTGTTGTTACATGAATGATGCTTTTGTGCTTATTGTTTCAGATTAAATTGAATCTCCTGAGGCTATCTTTAACACGTGTTAATTTTGCAGTCATTTGACAAAAAAAACTGGAACTAAAATAATATTGTTTATTATTTTTTAAAAAAAAAAAAACCTCAAAAATAAATATTATATAAAAAAACCCTTAAAACAGAGAAGCTGATAATGCTGCTGATTGGTAGTTTTGATAATCTCAAATCCAAGAGTAGTACAAGTTCTTAAATATTTATGCTTTTGTTTAAATTTTGTAAATAAAAAATTTATATTTTCCATAGTTTGTATACGTATTTATTGTTTTTGGGGGTTTTTTTGGAAAATATTTATTTTTAACAAAAATATTTAAGATTACACTTGGATTTAACTTGAAAGTATTTATTTTTAAAAAAACAACTCAAATGAAAATAATGCTCTCAGATCCAATGCTCCTCACTGATGAAAGCCATGATCTGGGGATATTGGATGAGTAGGCACTAGATATGGATTTTATGCACAAGCCTTCTGGCATCCATTGATTACTCTGGTTTGCACTCAGTGCCACTACTGTATGGAGAGTTTTGCCTGTTTTAATAACAGTTATAAGCAAGCATAAGAAATGGTAATCATGTGATGTTTGGTGGTTTAATACTAATCCTACTTAGTAGGATAGTGGTGGTGGCTTTGGTTATTAAAAAACACACAAAATGTATGGGTACTGAACTGAGTTCAGACCTATATAACCATATAAGCTAATGAGCTTAGATTGAAAATATTTTCAATTTTATTCTCATAGTTTTGTGGTTAAGTAGAGATAAAAGGTGGCTGCTGGAGGGTTACATTAGGTCCTAAGATCTAAGTGCAGTGCTCTCAGATCCAAGGCTTCTCACTGATGAAGGCCACAAGCTAGAAACTAGTCTGGGATATTTGGATGAGTAGGCACTAATGGGGATTTTATGCGCAAGCCTTCTGGCATCCATTGATTACCCTGGCTTGCACTGAGTGGCACTACTGTATGGAGAGTTTTGTCTGTTTTAAAGCAAGAGTTGTGATTAAATAAAAAATAATATCTTAATAATCATCATAATATACTTTGGGCAGTTTGGCACAGTTGATAGAACATCTAAATTGGGATTTGGGGTTCCAGGATCAATTCTGGCACTCAAACTTCTTATGAACTCCCGAGCAATAAAACCATTCACACTTTTTTTAAAATCATCATAGTAATAATTTTTTAATAATTATAAGTAGAATTTTAAAATATGTTTATTGCTATAGTAATCTGAATAATAGTTTGCTTGGATTTTAGAAATAGAGATAAAACAAATTTAATTTTGTTTACAA
This sequence comes from Epiperipatus broadwayi, assembly GCA_028023455.1. Classification (NCBI taxonomy): domain Eukaryota; kingdom Metazoa; phylum Onychophora; class Udeonychophora; order Euonychophora; family Peripatidae; genus Epiperipatus; species Epiperipatus broadwayi. The sequence goes on from JAQFVV010001121.1 coordinate 55,192, forward strand.
AAGTCATTATTCTGATTATGTATTTCAGCTTATTACTAATTTTTACATATTTGAAAGAGTGAAATATTGTTTTTTTTATAAAAATTATATTTTGTAAATTTATATTTCTAAAAACTAATTTGAAATTTGTGGAAATGTAATAAAGAAGCTAATTTATTAAAAATAAAAAGTTGAAGATTTATCTATTTGGCCACTAATGGCTGTCAAAAGACATGAATGACTAAAAGATAATGTGTTTCTTGAACATGTGGAAATTAAAGACTAACTATCATTGATGGTAATCAAATATTTATTCTGAGATTATGGCTTTTTTCCAAGATATTTTTGAGACCTAAAATCTGTTTGTTTCTAAAATAAAAAACTTGGACAAATATAAAAGCAGTATTTAAAAGTAATTTTATAAACTAAAAATTGATAGCATCCAATAGGAGCAGTAAAAAAAAACATGCAACTAAATCTTTTCACTTAGCTTACATTGAGTATTTCTATTTGATATTGTCACATGTAAATCATCATAATCACCAGCATTATTTTCAACCAACTACTTCCCAAGTCTAATCAAGTTTCTTCAAACCAGAATCCCTCTTCTCCACATTACACTGACAAACTTATTTATTTAATCCATCAATTTTTCATGCAGTTTTTTTTTTGGAGGGGGGCGGCTTTTATAATCTCTTGAGGTCCAAACTTCCACTGCCTATCTATTATCATCACTTTTAGCAAAATAATTAGCTTGTCTCTATTTCAGTTTATTTGTTTTTGTTTCACCAAAATATTTCACTTTTGATCCCTTTTTGTTACTCCAAAAAGACATCCATATCTCAATGAGTTATTACTGTTCTAGTTAATGTTCAAGTTAAAGACCATAAGTAAGACTAGATAAAGCATATTTAATCCAAACAGTTGAGTTTAATTTTATGCTTAATTTCATCAATTATGTTTCCAATCTAATATATTTGTAAGTGTTAACTTTTTCTAATTTAAGATTATCAATCTTTAGTTTTTGCTTCTGAAAGTGCAGTGAACACTATTTTAGTCGTTATTGTATTTATCTTTAGTTTGTAGTTTTTACTTTAACCTGATAACTTTTGCAACATTTCCTGAAGCTCTCTCTGAAGCATTATTTGTAAAAACGTCACAGTAAAATCTAAATGATGTAAGTAATTTCCATGTACTTTTACTCCTTTATTTTGTCATTTTAATCCACAAAATGCTAGTTGTAAAAATGTTGTACAATGTTTTGAAAATATGAAATTCACTCAACTGTTACACTTTTATCAATACTATTCTTCTTGATAACACTGCTTAGTTTAAACACTACTGTTGCATTTCAGTAAATATTCTTCACAATATGATAATATCTTGAATCTATTTTTTTGATGTTTCAAACCTTAAATCTCTATGGAAATGCTTATACAATCAAATGCTTTTTCATAATCTACAAATATTAAGCATAATGGTAATTCATATTCATTGATCCTTTCTATAACTTGTTTTGGATATGATCCATTGTGCTAAAATCATGTTTGAATCTGATTAAACTTTTAGTTGATTAGAATCCAAGGTTTTACTGCAAACAGCTTGCAGTCATGTAAATAGAGGAATTTGAACTCAGGATTTTTCAGTCTATATATCCTTCACTCTATCTCAAGAAACCGATACATATAACCACACAAATGCAACACAGATACATGATCCTAGTATCTTGGTAAAGATTCTGTATAGAACTAATAAAAAACTGATGAATCTGTAACATCTAAAATTTTGTTTATCGCTTTACTTAAACATCAATATTATTACTACATTCTTCTCATACATTTGGTACATTTTTATCAGACATTTGTTATAAAGTTTTGTCATTCAACAATTTTTCCATTTCTTCACCTGTTTCTTTTAAGATATCAATAATAATCTTCCCATTTTTTGGAACTTTTCCTTTTCATAGATTTAATTGCATTTCTCAGGATTTCTTCATTTAAAAAATTTGGCAATTCAGAAGATAAATTAATTGTAATGTCTATTTTGTCTTTTGTTTTTGATTACTATATAATTCGTTGTAAAACTCTTTCCACATTTGGTGATGTCATCTCTTTTTTAATTAATGATTTTATTTTTTCTCTTATTGCTGAAATAACATTTTTCCAATGCCAAAATGGTGTTTTATATTATAAACCTTTTATTTTCTTCAATAGCTTTCCTTCTCTATTAACGGTTATCCTTTGTTTTATCACTGTTAATCTTTTTTTTTTTGTATTATTTTGCAGAACTCCAGATATTCAATTCTTCTTAATGGAACATTTTTAAATATTTTCATATTCCTTTTATTTATAAATTCTCTTATCTCAGTTAAAATTCACTGGAGAATGCTTTTTTTTTTTTACCAATCACTTTGTTGCTGTTCTTAGCTGTGTGACAGTTATCATATTATTGATCTCAGTTAAATTCGAACTACCTCAAAAATTTGTCATTATTTCAAAATAATTAACAAGTTTCCATTTAAATTTATTGGAGGAATTCTGAACATTTTTTATAATAGTTCTTATTTCTCTAGTTTGTATTTAGCAGGGTAGATTATATCTTACTAATTGATGATTATTTTTTATGTAGAATCTATTAAGAATACAATCTTGAAATATATATTTTATTAAAATATAATCCAATTCAGCTATACTATCATTTACATGTTTTCATGTCAATATCTGATTAGCATTTTTCTTTTTAAAAAAAATCAGAATTTTTCTACTTTTACAAATTCCACAAGTTTATATCTTCTCTCATTTCTCTCATATAATCAAATTTCCACCCAATCCATTCATCTTTCAATAATTTTCCATTTTCTAATATTAAAGTCTCCCATGATAATTTTAAAATGTTTAATCTGATCAAAAAGATTTTGTTCATTTATTTAAAAATCTTCTACTACTTCATTATACTAGGAATTTGTTAGGACATAAACTTGAAATATCTCCAATTTGTTTCTTCCATTATCTTTCTACTCTCATATATCATCAATCTTCACAATGACCTTTCACTTATTATTTATAATAAATCTGATTTGACTTGTGCTTTTAATGTTTGTGTCTTTATAACAAGTAAATTACATATTCATTTTTAAATCAAATGTCTCTATCTTTTTTTCTAATGTTGCCAAGTCCAATAATATTCCATTTAATATTAATCAATTCATTTTCCAATAATGAGTCTTCCTTTAACTTGAAAGTAATTTGCAGTTGTAGTAGCTAAATGAAAGGTCGTGGCACCCTGAGTCCATAATCAAGGGATTCTTAACACCTTCACCTTTTTTGGCCTATGACTTTACAATCCCCTGAAAATAAAGATTATAATTTAATTTTGTCTGTCATGATTAAAAATGTCTAATTAAAAATTATATACATATTTACCAGTTTTCAAAACAACTCAATTTAGGCAACTGAGAAAAAATTCAAGATATAAAAAAAGATAATGCATGTTGGTGAATTCATTTACCTTATGAATAATCACAATGACAAGAATACATAGATTGGAAATTAGAATCTACTATAAGGTCCAAAAAAAAGCAAAACCCGTATTCTAGATAACTTCTCTTCAGGTAACCATTCTTAAAATTGTTATTTTTTATATTCGAATCATTCTAAAACCGAATCATTTCTTTATATAAAAATGGATTCCATTGATATTTATTGTAGATAAATTACGAGGCGACAATGTATCAGATTGATGTATCTATGATCTGGGTTTGAATCCAAGCTGAAGTAATTTTTTTTCTAAAGACTTTTAGAATTTTCTTTTCAGATAGATAGACCATAGCCAATCTTGACAATCATCCAACAATGATTGATAATTGAATATCTAGCTAACTTTAGTAAAAAAAAAATGAAACAAAAACGAAACACCGCTCAAATCTCTTGGCACCGACAAATCTGAAAGTAGTTCATTCTCCTTTATTATTTCTCTATGAGAAGCTGTTACATAGGCTTTTACCCTATAGTAAATGTTATTTATTTAAAATATCCATTTTATATTTTGCCTAATGTATGTTTAATACTATATAATTAATCTAAATTTAAATGCACTTTAAATATATTTATCATGAACATTTACAGTGATTCACAAACTCAAAGATGTAGAAAGATAAACTGATAATTGTTAATTGTTATCAATTGTAATTTCTACAGATTATTGTAGCTGATGCGGCTAGACATGTTTAATAAGAATTATTTTCTTATGCATAAATTTGTATGTAGTATATTATACAAAAATATTTTCTAAATATGGATTATTATAATTTTTTTTGAAATCTCGATTACCTTTTCAGCATGGCTTTTTCATAAAGTTTGCCCTTTACCTTTGTAGAATAATGGTCGGATGTCTGTAGCTTTGTTTCTTGATTTCAAAAGAAAATTTCTCTTTGAATGTCTTTTTATTTGCTTCTATGACCTTTATAAAACTAGACAATAAATTTCAACGACTCTTTTGCCCTCAAGAAACTAAATAGAAGATGGTTTTAAACGGATCCCATAAACAACCGAAAACGGATCTTATAAACAATCAGCGAATAATAAATTGTAAAGAGTTTAGTTTATATTTATAGTTATTATTATATGTATTATATACGATATTGTGATGCTACTATTATTATAAGTTTAGCGCGGAGATTTGAAGGTTAATAAAAATAAATGTTTAAAAATATATAATGCCATATATACATGCATTGTGGTATATAAATTATTTTTACAATTTTAATCCAGAATAAAATTCAATAGTGGATTATATTGGGTAGACATCTTGTTTTAAAAAGAAAATCCTTGAGATTTACCTGAGCTCTGATAAGTGAAGTTTCTGATATGGTACGTCATCATAAAAGATATAAATAAAATTTAAAAGGCGGGAATAAGGATTTGGATTACAATATAACTGGAATTGATGAAGTTCTATCTTAGTGGAGGTAAATAAATAAATTCATCACTTTATATCAGCAAACTGTATAAAGAATAGAGCAGCAGTTTGTGATGTTAGTGGTATTAAATTTAGTTTGCTAACGATGTTGAAATTTAGGATTGGAATTGATTTCAATATCATTAGCAAATCAAATTTAATACCACAGATAATACATATAGTTTGCTAATTAAAATAATGAATTTATTTAATTCACTAGAGGGAATTTAATAGTTTAAGTGGAGATATTAGAGAGAGTATTGAACACTTAATTTCTGAGTTCAAGAGATTGAAAGAGGATCAGAATAAACTGTATGGAAAGTAAAAGAAATGTAAAGGAAGTGAAAGAATTACAGAATTTTGAATTTTGGTTATGGTCTTTATAATGAAATTAAGGAATATGAATATAGGATGGAATTTTAAAAACAGTTTTTTTTTTATCATAATGAGATAAGAGGAAAAACAAGACATTAATCAGGACTGAAAAAACAATTGGGTAATAAGGAACAGAAGTAAATGAGTTTATTTTGCAGCAAATAAGGATTTTTGAGAGAAAGAAATGCTTAACTTGGTTAACAAGGTTTCTGATTACACATCTTAACATATGCACATAAACTCTTGACTTCACTCAGAAAAAGCCATTTTACATCACATGTAAGTTTACGTGGATATTTTTGTTACAAACATTATGATTCCACAGGAGAAAGTATATAATCCCCTGTGATTTCTAAATTGATTCTTTAGGAATTGTATATTTAAGGATTAACATTAGCGCTATGAAATAAACAAAAAAACATATACACATAAATACAGGGGGAAAAACGTATGTAGACTTGATTAATCAAAAATTGCAATCTTGGAATATTGTTTGCAAGTGTTATCTTAACTACTAATCATCACATTGAATGGTTAATTTTTTTCCTAACAGATAAACTTTAATACCTGCTGTGTATGAATTTGTTAAGTTATACTTATAAATTTTCAAATTTGATTGTTATTTGTAGTGAAACTTATAAAAGGTAAATTTTTGTAATATATTCTAGCAGATTATGTAGACAATTATCAACCATAATGATAATAAATCTTTGGTACAAAATAATATTTGTTGCTCTATTGAGCCAAGTTTTCAATACAGAATATCTTTCAATACAGCACATCTTTGATAAAGATACACTATATTGAAAGCCTACCTCAGCAAAGTAACAAACATTGTTTTGTACCAAAGATTTATTACTGTAATAGTATATAATTGTCTACACACTATAGTAGAATATATTTAACTATATATTATTTATGTATATACATATAATATAGTTTATATATATAATATTCAAATATAAGTGTATTATCTATACTAATTTTAATGTAAACTCAGACTCTTGAGCTCCCTATAATTGTAGGGAGCTTGATAGTCTGAGTTCAAGTCCCTTATAAATATATATTAAATACTGCCTAATGCTATATTAGTAATAATAAATTAAATAAAATGCATTTAACATTACAATACTCGCCAAAAAAAACAAAACTTTACTAAAATTCTTCTACTGATTTCATCTATTAACTAATAGACCTTTTCAGGTGATATTCAACTAAAGATGTTAAAGGAAGTTGAATTTTGAAGTGAATGATGGGAAGGCTATTTTGTTTGGTAAATATAGATGGCGTCTTTAGTTGAACTTCACTTGAAAAGGTCTATTTGTTAATAGATGAAACCATGGTTGTGGAAGAATTTTAATAAAGTTTAGGTTTTTTGGCTAGTATTGTAATGTTATATGAATTTTTATTTTATATACATATATATTAGAAGAGACTTGAACTCAGATTTTCAAGCTACTTACAGTTATGCACTCCATCTTATACAACTGATACACATGACCCACATATAAAAAGATAGGCATATATTTTTTGAATATATATATACAGTAAAATATTAAATAATGCTAATAATGTGAGATATTAATTTTGTATCTGGTAGAAGTAAGATGCTAGGTAAAAATATGGTAGAAAATAGCAATTAATGGTAAATTATAGTAACAATGGACAAGTGTCACTACTCAATTATATATCTCTGCTAGCTAGTTAACTCATTTGTTTTTTGAGAAGAGAACTTACTACATCTACATAATTAACAATATATACTTCTGACAATAGCTCACTGACTTGATATACAAATGTTAATAAATCTAGAGTTCTGTAAACAAAATATCTACCCATATAATAATTAAGGTGTGATCATTAAAATAGCAATCTCCATTACAATTGATTCTTTACTCTATGTATAACAAACTTGCATATTCAATGGGCATCAGATGCAACTTTTTTTTGAATTCCCAGACTAGTTTTTCATTATTTATTTTCAGTAGAAAAAAATTGATGTCTGCATTTAACATGAAAGCTAAGTCAATTGAGTTGTCATTTTATAATTTATCAAAGTAATAACTGTCCAAAATTTGAGTTATGTCTGCCAAACACAGTAGTAGAATTAAAAATTTATAAAACAAGAAGCCACTTGAAACTCCAGAATATCTCTCACAATAAAATAAAACATATAATTAGTGATATTATTTATGAGTAATTACATGTGAGTTTATTAACCCTCTAACAAGTTGACATTGTTATTGTTAATCCCGGTGGCAGTTTTTGTCAATATTTAAAGTCATTAATCTTGTGTTTAGATTTGTAGAGGTCTCTACTGTCACATTTTAGGTACATAGTCTTAAGGTTATAGCCTTAATATATATGACTTTGATTTTAGTGTAAAACCTTTATTTTGTACTAAAATTCAATAAATTAAACTTGATTTTTTAGACATTTAAGTTTACAAATCAAAAACATTTAAAAAAATCATATTTGAAGTTTGCAAATATTGAAAAAATGAATACATAATGAAAACAAATAGCTTTAAAAAGCAAGCATGCAACTTAAGAAAAATTAGCAAAATCTTTGTTGATTAAAATTTATTTTTAAAATGGGAATGAATAATCTGATGTATTGATATATAAAATTTTGTTATAAAATATTAAAAGTTGCATTTATGAAATAAATCAATGAGAGTTTAATTAGAATATCTCAAAAGATTCTACCATGTTTTGCTAAACTCTCATCAATTTATTTTATAAGGCATGGTCACTGTACTTGCTATGATTTTCTCATGGATGAATTTACTTAGTTTTATTTTTATAAGTAAAATAATAAAATTATATGTGTGTTCTAATATACAATTTTTGTGTAAAATTAATCAGAAACATTTAATAAACTACGAAAAAAATCATGTTTTTGTTATTTCAAAAATATTAACAAAGTAATCTCACAAACTTCAGAACAAAGAACCAAAACCACAATTTATGGAGGTAGGACTACTTTTGTGATGGCTGAACTAAATACACTTTGATCTCTACTAGATCTCTTCAAATTTTTTTGAATTAATAAATCAATATCCATTAATTTACAGTTTTTCTATTTTTTAAAATAAAAATTATAAAAATATCACTATAGAAGAGCAGTTTAAAGCAAAAAAAAGTTATAAATCACAGAGAAATATTAAAATAATATAAAACACTATTGCCAAGTGTTGTCAACTCATTTGAGTCCTTATCAAGGCTATACAAAAATTGTTATACTCTACTAAGTGATAAACTCTAACATTTCATTATATCAGCCAGGAACAACTAATCAGAAATCTGGTTAACTTTGCATTAATAGCAGCAGAATAATTTTTTATAGCATGACTCCTTCTTGATCTTACATTTTTTATCATGTGTTTCATACAGTAATACCCTAAATTCTTCTAGACAACAGACATTCCCCATAATACTTTGATGAATATAGAAAGCTGAATAAACTCTATTATCCTCAATTGCCTTTTTGTACATATATTTATGTTGTTGAACATAATACTCAATATTTGTCTTAGTTTCACAAATATATATTGCATTATAACCTGGTTGTCGGCATTCAGTAAAATATACAACACTACTTTTATACTCAACACCATAATTATAACTTATAAGAAGGCAATGGAGAATGATACAATTTATTCAGCTTTCTATATTTATCAAAGTATTATGGAGTATGTATGTAGTCCATGAGCATTTAGTGTATGAAACACATGATAAAAAAACATATGATCAAGAAGTCATATGCTATAAAAATTCTTCTAGTGCTATTAATGCAAAGTTAACCCGTTTTCCAATTAGTTGTTCCTGGCTGGTATAAGAAATGTTCAAGTTTATCATTTAGTAGAGTATAAAATTTTTTATACAGCCTTGATAAGGACTCAAATGAGTTGAAAGTGTTGACAATAGTGTTTTATATTATTTTAATGTTTCTCTATTTTATGCAATAGTTGTATTGTTAGATTGTGATTTACATTTTATAAAAGAAATATTGAATTTATTACTTAGCAAGAAAATTAATAGTGCCTTAATAATTTTTATTAGTCATTCATTAGACTAGAGATTATCCAATAATGAATAATATTTCTGCAATGGAATTTTCACTACACACTCTTGTGCAAGGTAGGAACTGGTTTCTATTCACTTTTAACACCTTGTGAAGAGATGTAATCATAAGCATATGACCAAAGATATGTGAAAAAATTCTATAATCCCAAGATGCATATTTTAGGGTTAAGTTGACCCTGACTACATTTTTATCATTGTTTAGTATTAATGAAGAATATTAATAATTTTTATTAATCATTTATTAGACTAGAGATTATCCAATAATGAATATTTCTGTAGTGAAATGTTCACTACACTTCTCTCACACAAGATAGGGACTGGTTTCTATTTGCTTTTAACACCTTGTGGATAGATGTAATCATAAACATATGACCAAAGATGTGAAAAAGATCTATGATCCTGAAGTTCCATCTCCAAAATAATTAGCCGTATTAATTACCAGATCTCATAACTATTATAAACTATAAAGAATATTACTTTAATAGTTGTATGTGTTCAATCTTCTTCACTTTGAAATAAAGCAAATGAAATCTGGTTAATATAAATAAGACTCAAATCTATTTTGATTTGACTTAGTAATGTTGGGATTTAACACTAAGGAAGACAATTCCCTGAAACTGGTTCTATGAGCTTATATTGTCATAGTTCATAATTCAGAATTTGACTATTATATATCAAAGTACATTTTAATTAAATAAAGGGCTTAATAAAAAAAATGTTCTCATTCATAATAAGAAGAATTTGATTTTATTTTCTATTTTTTTTTTAATTATAAAGAATATCTCTAAATATGTGGAAATGAAATAAGATTTTAGTCTCCTCTATGAGATGTCATCTTTAATTAACTAATTAATATAACATTCATTTCCATTAATACATATAGGTAATTTGCAATAATTAAAAGATAATTAACCAGAATACAATCAATATGGATATTGGAGTTCAATGATTCTGGTAATATCTAAAAACATTTGACAAATCTTATATATATATATATGACAATAGATGGTGTTCTACCAAAAACACCGTCAAGCATAGTTTTTTGTTTACATAAACATCAGAGCAAGCATTCACTATCTCTAACTTTAATTTCCACCTTCAGATCATGATTTCAAGCTATTTGCTATCGTCAGTGAAGGACAGGAATAAGAAAATAGATCTAAACACAAACTCTGAGCATTTATGAAACAGTTTCTATTCAGCTTGCAAGCGTGAATCTTTTAGACACGTAATGTCTTCAAACTCAGCTTAGCGAGCCAGATAGCTACATGGGTCTAATCTCAGTTCAGCATCACCACATAGTAGAAGCCTCTGCAATATATATCATTGCAAGAAAGACCTTAAAGGTACATTTATGAAAAACAAAAAAACACAAGTTAAAACTTGCTGATGCTTGTATTTATGACAATAGATGGCGCTTGATGGTGTTTTTGGAAGAACACCATCTATTGTCATAAATACAAGTGTCAGCAAGTTTTAACTTGTGTTTTTTTGTTTTTCATAAATGTACCTTTGAGGTCTTTCTTGCAATGATATATATTGCAGAGGCTTCTACTATGTGGTGATGCTGAACTGAGATCAGATCCATGTAGCTATCTGGCTTGCTAAGCTGAGTTTGAAGACATTATGTGTCTAAAAGATTCACGCTTGCAAGCTGAATAGAAACTGTTTCTTAAATGCTCAGAGTTTGTATTTAGATCTATTTTCTTATTCCTGTCCTTCACTGACGATAGCAAATAGCTTGAAATCATGATCTGAAGGTGGAAATTAAAGTTAGAGATAGTGAATGCTTGCTCTGACGTTTATGTAAACAAAAAACTATGCTTGACGGTGTTTTTGGTAGAACGCCATCTATTGTCATAAATACAAGCGTCAGCAAGTTTTAACTTGTGTTTTTTTGTTTTTCATAAATGTACCTTTGAGGTCTTTCTTGCAATGATATATATTGCAGAGGCTTCTACTATGTGGTGATGCTGAACTGAGATCAGACCCATGTAGCTATCTGGCTTGCTAAGCTGAGTTTGAAGACATTACGTATCTAAAAGATTCACGCTTGCGTCTAAAAGATTCACGGTTGCAAGCTGAATAAAAACTGTTTCATAAACGCTCAGAGTTTGTGTTTAGATCTATTTTCTTATTCCTGTCCTTCACTGACGATAGCAAATAGCTTGAAATCATGATCTGAAGGTGGAAATTAAACTACGCTTGATGGTGTTTTTGGTAGAACGCCATCTATTGTCATAAATACAAGCATCAGCAAGTTTTAACTTGTGTTTTTTTGTTTTTCATATATATATGTGTGTGTGTATTCCTTGGAAGAGATTCATTGTTTATTAGTAGCAATTCCATCTGCCATTTCCATAATGGTTTTAAATCCAGACTTTAAGTTTCAATTAGGTTTAGTAATTGTTTTCAAATGGTACACCTATATCGATCATCAAATATTGGTAACAAACATGTGTCTAGTAAAACAAGTATAAAAAATTACCCAATCCCACTGTCACTTAAAAATAAGCAAATCGTATGTGATTCTCTTTTATTCCTTCACGGTCAAGGGCTACTGGAGATGTTTTTGCTTTACAGTGATCTATTTAGAGGCAGTTTTACATTGACTACCTACATATTTTATAAATTTTTTATTTGAATAATGTTCTAGAAAAGAAGTCTATTCATGAGAAGTCAATAAGAGTTCAGTGAAGTATATAAAAGCATAAAATAATTAATGTTAGAAATCACAAAATCCAAGATAATATAAATGAATGAGTTAATTATTTTTTTAATAATGGAAGCACTTATTGAAATTTACATAATAGATCTAGAATTGAAATGTTATATAAAGTGTGTTGTGAGAGAGCTAATACAAAACATGGAAAGATGTATGTCAAAACAAAAATATATAACTGAGCAACAAACAGGAGCCACTGACATCATTGAAAGAATTAAGAGACTAAAGTAGAGCTGGGCTGGTCATATAACTAAAAGAGATAATAAAAGGTGGAAGTTTTAATTTGGTTTCCAAGAGAATGTAAAAGTCTGAGAATTGAAGTTGATGGATAAAATAAGGAAATTTGGTGGTGTGTTGCTAAGAAGCTAGGGATTAAAGAAAATGAATTAAGAGAGTTTATTTACTATGTAGTGGATCAATAATATTTGAAAAGATGATGATGGAGAGGAGACAAAGCAACAGCAAACTACGACTGATGATAATCAGGTGTTATAATTGATTGTAGTACTATTTTTCCTAGTTCCACAATCTATCATTGGATAGAAAACTTAATATATTAAATGAAGAAAGTACATAAACTTCTCTCTGTAGTATGAACTTTAAATGCATTCACATTGACCAGCAGCTTCAAAACTGTAAACAAAAGTAAAGCATTATTTTTTTTTTTAGAATTATAAAGAAATATTTAATTTGAAGTGATTGTACAACAGAATGATCTAACTAAATGTATGCAAAACTAAGAAACAATTGCTTTTGCACACTTTGAAAAAATACTAGAAAACAGGTTAAAAGTAGGGGAAAGTCTGCCATTTGGTATTAAATATATATATATATATATATATATATATATATATATATATATATATATATATATATATATATATATATATATATATATATATATATATATATATATATATATAAAAATTTGCAAAATAAAAGGAATTTCAAATAGAACAATACCAGATCAATGTGTTAGAACTGCACACCGGTTTGAATCTGACAAAACTACTTTCAGTCAAAATGAAGAGCAAATAGAAGAAGCCATTAGAAGAAATGCACTTATACATACTGAAATCTATAATCTGAAAATATTTTTAGAACACAACTTATGGAGCTGCATTGGTCAACTTAATGGTGACGTTTTATTAGAATGCCCATCGGCAGCTGAAGCTTTGATGTCATAATTAAAAGGATCAGGCTATACAATAGCCTTCAATTATTCCAAGAAAACAAAAAATTTCCCAAATTTTAACTAGGAAGACAATCTCCTAAAATAAATCAGAATTTGTCAAAGAGGGAGGGGGTGGTTCCCACAATTGATAAACCATCACCAAAGTATTTCAATGATAAAACAAACAGTATACTGGATGCAATTTCTGTGGGTTAGGGTGGAAATACAACAGCCAGCAAATATATAAATAAAGTTTAATCACTGTTAATTTAAAAAATAAAAGCAATTCATTTCATAAAAAAAATTTGAACTAGAAAAAAGGCAATGTTTCGACACAGTCTGTGCGAAGAGACAATGCTAACAACTTGCTGTGAAAACATAAGGGAAGAGATTGAAAGAAATCCTTTAGAATTATTTTTTTTTTTGCCGTTTTGTTTTTACTATCAAATTTAAATTTTTTGTTTCATGGCTGCTTATGCTCTTTTTCACAGCTAACAATCCAAAATAATTAGCCACCATCAAAAGCTCTAATGCAATCTCAGGAGCAATAGAAAATTCTGGAATTTCTATAGAGCTGTTTGTATAACTATTTTGTAGGTGAAGAACATACAAACTTTCTGCAACACATGAGAAGGAATTTCTTGGAAATTAGTTTCATTTTCAGCAAACTGACCTGCTCCGCTTAACATGACTTTAATAGTTCCAGAAGTCAGTGCATGATCATGTTTAACAATAAATTCATGTCCATCAGATGATATCCACTTGAAATACATGGCATCGGGTCCTTCACAGCCTCCGTAGATCTTTTCCTCATCCTGTTTTTCATTCTTTGTACCTGACATGGTGAACAGGATAGGTTGTGTGGCTTCTAAAAAAAAATAATAATAACAACAACACAAAGCTGTTCACCACATTCGCTTCCTTATAAAAAATCTTTTTTTATCTGCTCAACTATAGCCTAAATCAGCGTTTCCCAACCGTGGTATGCATACCAGTGCCGTTATGCGACTGGTAAAATAATAAAAACAAAATATATTATGTATAATATGTAATTATTTTTTAAGACATTTTTATTTTTAAAAAAATATCACAAAGGTATAATTGGTTAATTTTTTTATATCAATATTTTTTTAAAAGTAACAAAGTAAAAGTGCAATCTATTAAATTTTAAAACATTATACATTTAACAATTGATGTAGTAATATTAAATGTAAATTTCAAGTCCTATTTATTTGTTTTCATTATTATTTTTAATTGTCATTTAAAATAGGGAAATCAACGGACTTAATATGAACAGATTTTTAGAGCAAACTAGATGTAGTTATTCCAAATCAAAGTAAAATAAATCGCCAGACGTCAACAAAGATGAACCATCGACATCAAAATGCGAAGATAGTTGGATTAGGCAGTACGATCCTGACTATATAAAGTATAGATTCTCCATGAAACCTGGCACAGAAACTGACTCTATTCCACACTGTGGTATATGTTTTGAAAATTTATCCAATGGATGTTTGAAGCCTTTTCTTTTGAAAAGACATTTATTATCCCAACATCAAAATTTAAAAGATATACCAATTGATTTTTTAAAAAGAAAACTATGCAAATTTCGTGACCAAAAAGCAGTTGTGTCTTCATTCACCAATGTTAACACCAATTTTGTACTGGCATCATATTCAACAAGTTTGCGCATGCGCATAGCCAGGTGTTGTAAAGCACACAATTGGAGAAACTTTGTAGCTATTACTAATTAAAGATATTGTGAAATCTGTGCTTGGAGAAAAAGTAACCAAGGAAATTGATAAAGTGTCGCTATCAAACAACACAGTAAAAAGGCGAATAGATGATATGGCATCACATCAAATATTGAAAATATTTTAATCAAGAGATTAAGAGAATGTCAGTTTTATTCTTTGCACTTAGAAGAAAGCATTGACCTATCTAAATTACCGCAACTACTTGTATGTGTAAGGTTTGATTTCCTCAATGAAATTCGAGAAGAAATATTATTTTGTAAGTCGTTAACTACATGAACAACATCAGACAAAATATTCAAAATAATCAATGATTATTTTATTAACAACCGTATATGTTGGTACAAGTGTGTTGGAGTTTTCACAGATAGTGATCATACAATGATCGGCCAGTTATCAGATGTAGTAACGAAAATTAAAGAAGTAGCACCATACACTGTATAATTCATTAGGAAATTTTAGCTACAATATCCCTGTGAATCTAATATCTGTTCTTAATGAAGCTTAAAAATAATCAATTTAATAAAATCAAAAGCACTTAATTCCCACTTATTTTCAATTCTATGTAATAAGATGGGGAGTGAACATATAACATTATTACTTCATACCAGAGTTCGGTGGCTCCCACGTGGCAGTCTCAGCCGACTTTTTAAGTTATGCTCCAAGGTAAATATTTTTTTATGGATTCAGGAGATTCAATGAAAGATCATCTTACTGATGAGGAATGGCTATTTAGACTAGCATACCTATGTATATTTTCTCGTGGCTAAATAATTTAAATATGAGTTTGCAGGGAGCTAACAATTCTTTGTTTGAGCTTAGCAATAAAATAACAGCATTTAAAAATAAATTACCATTTTTTAAAAAAACAAATCGAGAAAATGATGAAATAGAAATGGATTTAAGCCAACAACAAACAAAAAACTTTTCAATTGCAACACCAATCGCCTATTATATAAAGTCTGAACCAATACTAAATGAAAGAAAAAGCTGATAATAAATCCTACAAAGTCTTAAATACACATCAGCATTCATCTACTGCAATTTAAACTAAAATCTTTAGAATTCAAAAATAAATAAACATCAAAACCCTGTTGTAAAATTATACAAAAGAACACGAAAATAAAAATCGGATTTCTCAACATCAGAGGTTTAAATGCCACCAAAAAACTTTTTCAACTCAAAAAATGAATACATACAACACAAACACACATACTGGGTCTACTGAAAACAAAAATATATAGCAGTTCTCAAATTGATCCATCAAAATATTTAGTCAGCCAAGGATTTTGTGCCTGCTCAAGAGAATCATTATCTCCATCAGGTGGCACAGATATAATTGTATTCTACAACTGCCCTTTCAATTCTTTTAAAATTATATATATTGACTCTAATCTTATCATAATAACACTCCATCATTGAAATATCACACTTAACCTAGTTTTGTCTATATACCACCAGGCCCTGTCATCATCTCCAGAATAATAACAACAATAAATTCAATGCTTACAGCAACACCTAATTCTATAATACCCTTAGGAGATTTCAACATGAACTATCAAAACTTTTGTCACTAAATGGATCCATCTTATGAGTGCTGAAGATTTTCTCCCATCAAACTCAATATCATTTAATAACAATAGATATACATCACATATAGATTTGGGTTTCTACTCATCAATGTCACATTATTATTTTAATCTTGAACTTTGTCCATCTATAATCTCAGATCATGCTGCCCAATTCATCACTCTCAACCTAATAAAAATACAGAATACAACAATAGCCCTTCAAAAGACTATGTGAATACTTCTTCTAGCACAAAAAACTTGATTCCTATGTTCAGAAACATACATAATGCTCCAAAAACTTCAAAACATGTCACCTGATCCAGTACAAAAGTATATAGCATTACCAATATACTTTCATTCAACATTAATCATATTACTTGCAATTCAACACCCCCCCCCACCAAGATTATTAGCTTTGGCAGATGAACTACATAAAAAATAACCATCTCCAGATCAACTGCAGACAATCAAATACAAATTAGAAAACTTACAGCAATGTACAACAATACATGCAACACACTAAAGCAATACATAACAATAAAAAAGAAAATATATACCTCACACAACAACATACCTGACCAGGGCATACATATGGTAGGCACTGGGATACTCATACACAGTCAGAGTGCCTATGGCACTTGAAATAGATGGCTCTATAACAGACAGACATAACATGATAAACCCAATATATCAACATTTTAAAAAAAACAAAAAGCATGCATACCAAATGAAGACATATTCGGTGATCCTGAAACAGAAACACCAATAACAACAGCTGACATTGTGTTTCAACTTGCAACAATAGGAAACACATGTCACCCAGGACCACAAGGCATTTCCCAAATTTGTGTTCAAACATCTTACCCACTTCACAGCTAAATACCTATGAGATCTCACCAATTACATATAGCAAAAAATTTACAACATACAAAGTCTACATCCAATTGCAATGGTCCCTTTTAGCAAAGAAACAACAGCAATATCATCTTTATCTAATCTACCACCAATCTCAATGGGACCTTTAGGAATAAAAATTATTGAAAAGAGTAATAAAGGAAAAAATAGAACAACACATATTCCCTGTGTTATCATCACCTCAATATGTCAAAAAAGATCATCCATTGGCCAGAGTGCCCTAATGTACAAGACAATTATCAAAGCTGTAAAGAAAAGAAAGAAATATGCACCGATTATAGTTCAGCTAGACATTGAGACAGCTTTTGACTCAGTGCCTATTGCCAAATTATTAGATATTCTAAAAAACAACAACATCTCCATCCCTACTAATCTACTACTCAGCCATGAAATTCACATCACACTGAAATTCAAACCAAGTCAATCCATCCCACAAGGATCCCCCTCAGTGCTTTGTTCTTCACACTATATATAAACCCTCTATTAATAGAGATGTAGAAAAAAATAAAAGATATTCAAATCCCAAACACTGCTTTAAATATATCATGCATAGCCTATATGGATGATGTAACCATTTTCCTCCCCTCTAAAAAGAATATCCCCATACTACAAAAGATAATCAAGAATTATACCTCAAATTTTAACTTCAAAAATTAACACAAATAAAACTGCATGGTCAATATATACAGGCAAGCACTGTACAAAGATGTTTAATGGAAAAACCATCTGCTTTCCTTGGTTTTCCACTCTACCTTGACACCAATGGAATAAGACAAAAAATTCAAAATAAATTAAAGAAAGATGCTAAAAAAATCACAACCTCACTTGAAAAGTCATACCTGTCAATATATGCAAAGGTAGCACTATATAATCAACTTATAATTACAAAAATTACCTACTACACACTTATAATCAAATTTTCAAAAACATTCATATCTAAAATCTCATCAATCTATAACAAACTAATATGGAAAAGAATGACAGTGGCAATCTCTTTAAAAAAACCTGAGCAGACTGCCACTTAGCAATGGACTTGGACTCCATACAATCAATGTTTCTTGCACACAGAAATCAGTAAATCTATTAACAGCCACCATAAAAAGAGTTCCAGACCTGGAGTGTGTGATAAAAATAACACCCACAGACAGACCACCTCTTCATATGGATATCTATCCACACTGATTAAAGAGCTCAAGCCAATATACAACAAAACATCACTCAATAATGACAACAAGTACTTATACTGGGACATTTATAATATATTATACCCAAGCCAGCCACCTCATCTATATCCATCAGCTCTTGGGATAGACAACAGGCAACTACAGCAACAACTCAGAAAGTGGTCACTAGAACCAAATTATTTGATTTTCTACTTAAGTATAATCTAAATGCTCTACCCACAACACATTTCCTTAGATTTAATAGATTCTATACAAATATAGACCCCCTTTGTGGGCTATGTCATAGAGAAGAAGAGACACAATATCATTTCCCTCATTCCTGCACTGCACTGGAAACAATACATCACACAATGTTTACCACATACACAAAGGCTAACATTCCAGTTGATGAAATAATAAATATATTTAAAAAAGGCAACATCCCTGCTATATGTGCAGAAACATACAGCCTTTATACTAACTTGTGTAACAGATGCACTTTTGCTCTTGTTAATAACCTTTGGCACCACCTAGCAACATACTCAATAAAACTAAAAGTGTTCAGAAAAAGAGACAGATTCCTAGCTCAACCAGACATGTTTGTAGCCATGTAGCCACACTTAAAATCAAGATCTGGTTTATGAAATATAAGTCCAATATGATAGATGGTGACACTTGCAATATCAGCAGTTTTCAATTTTAAAGAGATGCAAGCATAAACTGAACTAAATAGAAAACCAGATTCTAAAACAAACAAAAAAGTATGCAGAAATGATAAAAACTTATGTATAAGATAATTGGTCTCTGTGCATAGTTGTAATTTGTTTTGAAATTGTAACAAATCAATATATTACTAGATGTGATTCTGTAACCTTTTAGACTCAATAAAGTTTTGCTTTGAAACATCATCATCATCATCATCATAATAATAATAATAATAATTATTATTATTATTATTATTATTATTATTATTATTATTATTATTATTATTAAAAATATTTTGCTCAAGATAGCAGTGGAATTGAACCTAGGATTCTACATTCCACAATTCTACCACTATTCTAAACTGAATAAGATATGAGCTCTATAAAATACCATTGATAAAGATAATTTCATCACATGCAGAATTATTATAATTATGAGGCAATATTTTTTAAATAAATTTTATTTTTAAACAAATTATTCATAGTAATTTTTATGTAAATTATTTAAATAGAAATGATTGGGAAATCTAAATATTTTCATTGATATATAAATTGTATTAAATATAGCAACAAAAGGGCATTGGCCTATTCAGTTTAGTGCAATGGTAGAGAATACATGTAGTATATTTTGAGGTTCAAGCAATTGTCACAATAAGTCTAAGTAAAGAAATATTCCTCTTATATTTAAATAAAAAAATATTTACAATCAATGTATTTTTAACAATAAAATGATTCAGAAGTCTAAACATTTGTATATAAGATTATTAATTATCATAACAAAATGGTGTTGGTCTGTTCTGTTTAGTGCAATAATAAGAGCTCAAGTCTCAAAAGTCAAACTTTAGATAATAATCACAATAAATTTAAATAAAGAAGTATTCCTCTCATATTTGAATAAAAAAATATTTACACTTAGAAGCATTTTCATTTACATATAAATTTTATTAATTATCTTGGCATGCGCATAATAAAATGGTTTTTTACTCCCCTCAATTGGCATCCCTCCACATCGTGGCCCTGTGATTATCTTAATACATATTTTATATTCTTTGATTTACTATAGTTTAAGAAATGTGCATACAATTACACCATTAATTAATAATTAATAAATATAGAATAAGATTTATAACAGAAAAAATATTAGGTTTTCTAAATAAAAATTACAGATCTCATGAGAATTTCAGTACCTAAATTCTTCAGTTAAAAACAATTGTAATGCTTAATGTTCTATTAATCTAGGCAGAAATAATTCAGTTTTAATCCTTTATATATCACATATAATAAACAATGACAATATCTACGATTTTTCTTCCAAATTTACAAGTAAATTTTTCTAATAGAAGTGAAATATGGGCATTTATTAAATAAAAAAATGCACATGCCTTTTAATTTATAATGATAAATACTATATGATAAACGCTAATAAACAAAAAAAAAAAAACAAAAACAAATATAGATAGATAGATAGATAGATAGATAGATAGATAGATAGATAGATAGATAGATAGATAGATAGATAGATAGATAGATAGATAGATAGATAGATAGATAGATAGATAGATAGATAGATGGATGGATGGATGGATGGATGGATGGATAGATGGATGGATAGATGGATAGATAGATGGATAGATAGATAGATAGATAGATAGATAGATAGATAGATAGATAGATAGATAGATAGGTAGATAGATAGGTAGGTAGGTAGGTAGGTAGGTAGGTAGGTAGGTAGGTAGGTAGGTAGGTAGGTAGGTAGGTAGGTAGGTAGGTAGGTAGGTAGGTAGGTAGGTAGGTAGATAGGTAGGTAGGTAGGTAGGTAGAAGCAGCACGAATAGCAAAGGGTGAAAATATATTCACTGGAAGTTAATTAATCAAAAGTTAAGGATGGTTTTTGATTTTATGCTTTTTTTTCCCATATGTTTATTTTATAATCCTAAAAATAATTAGATACTCATTTATTGGTTAATTGCTGGATAGGTGGTTAAATTGGCTATGGGTTTACTTTCTAAATAGAAATTTTAACTTGCTTAAAGATCTCTAGTACTTAAAAAAAAATTTCCACCGAAATTCATATGTTGAGATAATGGACATAATCAGGGCCGGCAGAAGCGGGCATGCAACGCATGCTAGGCATGCGGGCGCTGGCAGAAGGAGGCGCCATCACTGAGAGATTAGCATCTGAAAAAGAAGGCGCCATCCCTGAGAAATTAAAACTCTACTAACAAAAATACTCACATTTGAAGAATATTATTCTCAAATGTTTATTTACAAAAATTATTGAGAGTAGATTATTGAAAATCATATGAAGTCATATTATATCTTATTAAATGACACACACGAGCAGGCCTGCACACAAGCTCTGCTTAATATTAAAAATATAAAACAATCAAATCTATTATTTATCATGAACAATAAACTAAACATAAAGTTTATTATATTACAAATTTCATATTGTAATGTTTATATATATATATATATAGTACTGCTTATAGTAAACTATAAGTAACTTTCTGCTAGCAAATATATAAATAAACACACACTAAAAGTATTATAAATTAGAACTTATGTATGTATATGTGTATATATATATTAGATCATGTACATAATTTTGAAATCGTAAGAAACGATTATAATATTGCAAAATAAAACATTTTCTAATTTTTTATTTAAATAATAATTTGATATAAATATTCGAACGTGTATGTAATATATATTATAGGTATAATTCCAGTAAACTTAATATAATTTTCAGTTTACTTTTTATTTTATATATTTTAATCGTTGTCAAAAGTCTATTTTTTCTGCATACTAATTAGGTTTGCAAATTAATTACATACGTTTGCTTATGATGTTTATCGCAAATTTTAAAATCTTAGTAAGAACTTGTAAACAATAATTATAATCCCAGGAAATTTTCTATTGAAATCGCAAATCAGGCCTGGCAGGCCACCTGTGTTAATTAGATCGGAAAATATATGATAACAAAAGAAAATCTTGCCAATGGTAAAACTAAAATGTTCAATCAAGCGTAAAAAACTGGACACTTGAGTTATTTTAAAACCTGACTATTTTTAATGTCAATGGCTGAATATTTCCAATTTATTAGCTGCCTTTTTAGGTAAACAAGTTAAACAACTTCTTCCCTCCGCGTATAGAGTTTTGTATTTTGGCGCAAGAAGTAATTTGTGTTGGACATCTAAATTAGCGATATATAATCTTAAGTATTAAGATACATGATGTAAATATATAAATTAGAGTCCGTATTTATTTATTTATTACATTTGAAAATTATTTTAAAGTGGCGTTCATGAGTAAAAGTAATATGGAATCAAAAACTAAGAAAAAACTATCCGGTGCACAAAATCGTAAACGCCAAGCTGAAAAATAGCAAACATTAAAAAACAAAATGGATCACTTAATAAATATCTTAAAATATCAACTGCTTCTGAAATAGCTTATACTCAACAAAAACCAGAACCGTGCACATCATCTAGATCACAGGGAACTGTTGAAAATATTGAACAAGATTTTAGTAAGAAACAGTTAAGTGACAACAAAGTCATTGTGCCAATATCATATCAAATGTGTACAAATTTAGAAGATCCAGCTGAATGGAATAAAATCGATGACAAACTACGTGTTATTTTAGTAGAAATGGGGCCTGTTCAAAAGAAAGATATTATATATCTGAACGATGTACATGGCCGTAAATTTTCTGATGTATATTATAATAGAAAAATGGAAAACGGAGAAGTAGTTTTTCGAAAATGGCTTATTTATTCCGAAATTTTGAACTCTGTGTTTTGCTTTTGTTGCAAAGTTTTTGGATCTACTGAATCTAGCCTCATAGAAGGATACAATAATTGGAGAAATTTAAGTACAACTTTACTCAGACATGAAACTAGTATGGCTCACATGAAAAGTTTATTGAATTGGAATGAACTTGAGAAAAGATTAAAAAACAAAATTACTATTGATTGTCAATCTCAAAATTTATATGAAATGGAAAAGAAACATTGGAGGAGTGTTTTGGAACGGCTGATTGAAATTATCAAATTCCTTGGTAGTTAAAATTTAGCATTTCGCGGATCATCTGATAAATTATACGAAAAAAATAACGGAAATTTTTTAAAATTGAATTATTTGCGAAGTTTGATCCCGTTATGGAAAATCATGTTGAGAGGGCCCTAGATCAAAACAATAGAGTACATTATTTGAGCAAAGATAGCCAAAATGAATTATTGGAAATTTTAAGTACAGCAATTAGGGAAACAATTTTATTATCGATAAAGAAATCCAAATATTATTCTATTATTTTAGATTGTACACCAGATGCAAGTAAAACTGAACAAATAACCATAATTATTCGCTTCGTTTTTTGTAATAATGGAACGGTTAAAATTAGAGAAAACTTTTTAGGTTTCATAGATATAACAGATTCCACTGGACGAGGTTTATGTACAACAATAATTGAACAACTGGAAAAATGGAAGATTCCCATTGAAGACATGCGTGGACAAGGGTATGATAATGGGGCCAACATGAAAGGCAAAAAGGCTGGACTTCAAAATTTGATTTTAACCAAAAACCCTCGTACATTTTACGTACCATGTGCTGCTCATTCTTTAAACTTAATCATAAACGATGCCGCCAAAGTCAATGTAGATACAATTGGTTTTTTTGCAATTGTTCAAAAAATATACAATTTTTTTTCATCATCTTATAAACGGTGGTCAATCCTTTTAAAATTTATTAAAACTTTAACTCTAAAACAACCATCAGAAACACGGTGGGAAAGCAGAATTGATGCAATCCGGCCTCTACGGTATCAGTTGGGTGAAATTTATGATGCACTCTATGAAATAATGAACAACGAATTTTTAATAGAGAAATTCAACATGAAGCTCAATCACTCTGCACTAACCGTAAGGATTACAAATTTATTTGTTCTTTAATAATTTGGCATGATATATTAATAGAATAAATCCTGTCAGTAAAATGCTCCAAAATGTAAATATGAATGCTTCACTTGCTTTAGAATCGATCGCAAATCTAAATAAATTTTTACGAGAATATCGATCAGATTCAAATTTCAAAAACATTCTCAAAATTGCAGATGAACTTAGCGAAGAGGTTGATGGAGAGAAAGAATTTAAAACTGCCAAAGAAGTTTGACAATGGAAAAAAACTCGTCAATTTGATTACGAGCATCAGGACGAAACACCTCAAATACCTGAAGAAAAATTTAAAATAAACATGTTTTTTACACTTTTAGATGTAGCGATTAATTCTTTAACAGAACGCTTTGAACTCCTCGAAGCATGTTATAATAATTTCAATTTTTTATATAAAATATCAGAAATTAATAAGAGCGAGTTACAAGCAAAATGCAAAGATTTAGAAAATATTTTGAAATTTGATAACAGTAAAGATATTAATGCTACAGATTTATTCGACGAATTATGTGCTTTTCGAGATATTTTTCAAAAGGATTTTTTAAATTCTCAAAACCCTTTCGAAACACTTAATTTTATAGTTTCTAATAATTTATCTATGCCAAACTTATCAATAGCTTTAAGAATATTATTAACATTACCTGTTAGTGTTGCAAGCGGTGAACGCTCTTTTTCTAAGTTAAAATTAATTAAAACTTACTTGAGAACAACTATGTCACAAAAACGGCTTGTTAATTTGGCATTAATTGCTATTGAAAATGATATTTGTGCAGAACTGGAAATAAATACAATCATATCAAGGTTTATTAATATGAAGTCAAGGAGTATAAAATTATTATAATTATAATATGTTTTGTAATGCATTTACTTTTTTTAACTGTATTTTCTTTTTTTTTAATATTAAAAATTATTTATTTACATTGCCTTGTTTGTTTCCCTTAGAAAGATTTTGTACATTAATATTTATAACATGTAGGTAGTATACATTAAAGTGACCAGATTTTAACATTGGTAAAACGGGACACCATTGACCGGGGGGGGGGGGGCTGATTAAAAATTTGGTTTATATGGAGCGTTTACATAGATATAGCGTACATTAATAATAATAAATTAAATATGTATGTTTGTAATATTATCTTTTTTTAAAATTATTTCATTTATAAATTGTAAATTTATTATTAAATTTGCTAATATTTGCATAAATTTAGAGGTTAGAAAAATTAGCAAAAATTTTAAAAATAATCGGTTTGTTAAAAACAGACAGTGACGCAAATAATAAATATGAAATTTTAAAAAAAAAAAATATTTGAGATTAAAATATGTAAATGTTTTTCGAAAATTATTTTAAACATTTAAATATTTTAATCTCAAACATTATTTTTTTTTAATTTATTATATATATATATTTGAATCACTCTGTCTATTTTTAACAAACACATTATTTTTAAAATTGCAAATTTTTCTAACATCTAAATTTGCCGTGTTAAATTATATATTATTTCATACAAACCGTTTGTATGAAATAATATATAATTTAACAATCAATTTTATGCTATTTTTGATATCAAAAATAGCATTACATCGTGCATTCTTTCTAAAAATCATGACTTTTTTAAAACGCCACGGGACACGGTCGGGTGACCTTAGTAAACATACATATTGACAGGGGCGCCAAAATCAAATTTGCATGCGGGCGCCTAGTACCCAGCGCCGGCCCTGGACATAATAGTCGGAATGCACTACCGACTGCAATCGACTGCACTATAACTTTAAATTAATTCCATACATGCGTGTATAAATATATGTATATGATATAAATATATGTATATGATTTAAGAGGTACTTTGGATATTAGTAAAATAAAATAAATTACATATTTATAAACTTAAGCTTTTGGAATAATCATTAAATTGTTAGAATGTCATCTTGAAATGTACAGTAAAACATGTAATTATAGGAAATTTGAATCCAAACTTTTAAGCTTCATTCAGTCATCCATTCCAATTACATCTAATTGCCTCTAGCTTAAGTATATATAATATACTTGTATTTAAATTAAACTTATGCAAAATAAATTAATAAATGATGCGTGTCCATAGTGATTACTTTTTTCTTAAAAAAAAAAATTGAATAAACAAAACCAATTATATTCTATTTATTAAAGCTTTTTTTAATGTGTGTTGGACTAAAGAGATGCCTGCCAATTTTATTTTGAAAAATTTGATTAAAAATAAAAAAAAAAGTAAATCAATTTTTCATCGCATTATATACAAACACTAATTTTTCTTAAATGTTTGCAACAAATTTCACCAATACGAACGTCTGAAACTTATTCATTTCTGCTGGCCACGAAGGCGGACTAGAAGAAAGTAATTTTGTAAAGATTTGTATAAACTTAGAAATCATAACTAGGTACTTCTTATTTCTTCACTACGCAAAAAGAAAGAATAATTTAATGGGTCGACTGAATGTGAATCCGCATACATGGCCGGAACAAAAAAAAAAAAAAAAGGCTAAAGCGATTCCGAGATGCATTTGCTCTCTAACAAAAGCAGCTTTTTGCTTTTCTCCGTGAAATGAAAGGATGCGTAAGAAATGTCAAGATTGGGTATTCTTGCCTTTTTAAATGTTCGTGTTCTATGTATCAAAATACGGAAGTGCTCTTTTCGATTCACGGTCAGCATCGGCTCATAGAAACGCTGATCCTAAACTGTGAAGCATTAACAGTTAGAAAAGATCCGTTAGAAAACTTAAACTCTTTCAATAGAGGAATAAGATAGTGTTAATACAGGATTGGAGAGATCTCTTAACAAACCCGATAATGAAGGTGACACAAGCATTGAAAAGAAGTGTGAAATCTGTCCATTTTCTCCAGCGGAACATTAGATGAAAACATAGATTTCTAATTATTCAGCATAGGAATCGTCATTTTAGTATGAAAGCACTTAATTTACTCAAACGAAACTTTTCATAAAAGCGAAAATGATATAATTTTATCAACCTTTCCTTCACTTATTTTATGCCCTCTTTTGAAAGGCATCTCTATATATTTTGCAAGTTTTGAAAAGTTATTTAATATAAACTACATAATATATATATATGTGTGTGTGCATGCATTGCGTTCTAATCTTTAAAATAATTAATCTTAAGTATTATTGCATTTTAATTTAAGTATTTTAATAAGTCATTCAATAGAAAAGAATAGCGTCATTACGACTGCAATTAAATTAATTGTATATAGATCTGCTATTTTACCCAATTTATGGCACGGTAATAAGACTTGGATCTTCTATTGACATAACGTAAGGCATTAAAAAATTTCGATTAAGGATGCTGTAAAATTTTAAAAATTTAATGGCAAGATCATAAGACCAATCAATATGATTATTATCTTCCTAAATGTGATACTATAGATTTACTATTATAAAATTACATCTTCATTGGGTGAACATATGAAATGAATAAACGATAACAGACTTTTTAAAAAATATTTTATGGTAAAAACAAGATTTTCATGAGAGAGGTAGACTCCGTTTAAGTTCTAAAAATTATCTTTAAAGACATTCTAAAGAAGTATTGAAATATTAAAAAAAAAAAAAATGCTGCTCAAAAAGTTCAGGCAGCAACACAAAATATCCAATAAAGAGAATAATAAATGAGCGTCTGGTGTTTCATAGATTGATTGGCTTGAATATTCATCTCAGAAGTCATTTCTAATATAGTAATAGTATTATCATTAGATAGATAGGTAGGTACGTAAATAGATAGATAGGTAAACAGGCAGGTAGGTAGATAAATAGACAAATAGGCATACAAATAGACAGATAAATAGATAGATGGATAAATGGATAGTTGATGCATAGATAGATAGATAGATAGATAGATAGATAGATAGATAGATAGATAGATAGATAGATAGATAGATAGATAGATAGATAGATAGATAGGTGGATGGATGGATGGATGGATGGATGCATGGACGGACGGATAGATAGATAGATAGATAGATGGGTGGGTGGGTGGATGGATGGATGGATAGATAGATAGATAGATAGATAGATAGATAGATAGATAGATAGATAGATAGATAGATAGATAGATAGATAGATAGATAGATAGATAGATAGATAGATAGATAGATAGATAGATAGATAGATAGATAGATAGATAGATAGATAGATAGATAGATAGATAGATAGATAGATAGATAGATAGATAGATAGATAGATAGATAGATAGATAGATAGATAGATAGATAGATAGATAGATAGATAGATAGATAGATAGATAGATAGATAGATAGATAGATAGATAGATAGATAGATAGATAGATAGATAGATAGATAGATAGATAGATAGATAGATAGATAGATAGATAGATAGATAGATAGATAGATAGATAGATAGATAGATAGATAGATAGATAGATAGATAGATAGATAGATAGATAGATAGATAGATAGATAGATAGATAGATAGATAGATGCCTATTTCCAAATAATAATATTCATGATTATGCAAATGGCATGGTTCAGGACATAGCTGATTTTCCACTGAATCCCAAAAAGTTTCTTTGGGGGGGGGGATGTCCATATTCATTTGTTTATTTGAAAGGGTCTATTGCAACTGACCATCAGTGCATGCTATATTTTTTCTTAAATGTAGATTTAGTAATGAAACAAAATATTATCAATTACCATTTCAGGTTATTGTTTTATCATGAGGTATTTCATTATCTATGTAATCTCTCAGTTTATTGAAATGTATAGTTAATACATATATATATATTAAATTTATTTGATTTCTAATTAATTATCAATGCAAAGATTGTTAAAAATGAAATACAGTCTCTATTTTTTATTTCTTAATTATGATTTCATAATTAATAACACTATATTTACATCTGTCTTAAATTTTATTTCATTTTTGAAATTTCAGTACAGCTACCAAGCTAAGCTTATTATCATCCAAACTTAAGGAGTGGAGATTTGTTCTATTCTTTATATTTTAACAGCAGTAAAGATTTGGATTTGTTTAATTATTTAGTGATCTTAATCACTGTCAATTCTATTCTATATATAATTGTGGAAGGAATTACTCTTCCCACATATGTTAGAAAATTGACATGAAAAAATTAATAAAAAATGCAATATACAAGTTTTCAATAAAATAATAGAAATAACTATTAAAGATTTATTAATAGATTATAGTGATACCATTTGTAATTGCTTTTGTATTAGGTGGAATGGAATAATATAATATTTCATCAATATTAGAAATTTATTATATACAGTAGTTAGTTCCAAGTTCTGTGAAAAATGATAGTGTTCAAGAATAAACTATCAGTTATGAATAATACTGTTGACAGATTTCTTAGATCAGCAATTGATTACGGTGCTATATAATTAAAGAATTATGATGATGAAAGATGATAATATTGTCTAAAAGTAATTTTGCATTATGGAGTGAAGTTGTTTCTCCAAATGTTTGAATAGCCTGCTATTGCAATATGTTTATGAGAAAAGTGAATACCATAATATGAATGTTCAAATTATGGAAATTTTACCAATCATGCTTCAAATTTGATAAAAGGTAGTTTAGTTGATAAATTTCTTTCAAGGATCCTTGGACAGAAATACTTTCGGTGATTTAAAAAAGTGTAAATGATAATAATTTTGCCATAGAATATGCTTCTATTTATCAATCATCTAATTTTTAGGCTAGTAACATCACTGTTTCCACTTCACACTCTCTTCAGAAACACATAGCTTTGTAATGTCACCTTAGCATGTTAATCTCAAAATAGAATAGTTGGGTAGAGATTAAAATATTTTGATTTCTCAGTTAATTATCTGACTGCAATTTTGATATTTTAATGGATATTTTTGCAATGTTCAATAGTTTTTGCTTAATGCATATTTATTTCAAAGTTGTTTCCATCAGGATTTATCCTCCTATCATAATAAAAAATCTAATTGAAAGGTTTATTACTTAGGACCTTATAAAAAATTTGAGACCAAAAATGACAAGACTGGGCCATAATCTACTAATTTCAAACCACCCTACTGCTGCACCAAAATCATGAATATCTCTTATCTTAATGAATGATGTCAATAAATATTTTAATTTTTAACCATTGAACAGTATAGCAATTTGGGCTATTAATATCTAGCCAATCAGTCATCAATACTTTTATTGAGGACAACATTTTTTTAAAAGATCTATAAATCTGATTTCAAATTTCCTATCATGTAGTGATGACTCTTTCTTAGGCATCTATGTATTAAAAAATTAATACGTTGGTGGGTATCTCCATTTCAGTGTTTTATTCTATTAAAAACATAAGGTAATATGATAAGCACTGATTATTTAATCCAATCTATATATTTGAAGTTATGATTAAAAAAGTTTTTAAATAGCCCAGTCCAGAGAAAGGGTTTGCAACAGCATAGAGGAAGAGTGAAAAAGAATGCAACGTTGATCAGGTTTATCAATTGTCAGTTAGTAAAGGTTTGAACAATTTTCTATATATTTCAGCCTTTAGTTATGAATTGGAATATACCCCTGTTCAGATCCATTTTGGATGCTGAGCTGAAAAAAAAATCCTAAACCTGAATGGAATCAGTCAAAAGTAAAAAAAAATATATTTTAGTGAGCCTGAATTCAATTTCAAGTTGTAGGCATGTCAGGATATATTTATAAATAAAATGCATAAAGCTAAATTAAAGAATATAATAATTTAATTATTACCTAACTAACATTATAAATTTGAATAGAGCTAGTAATATTAGTAAAGTGGTAAATATATATATATATATATATATATATATATATATATATATATATATATATATATATATATATATATATATATATATATATATATATATATATATATATATATATTAACAGTTGATAAAGATTGTCAGTGAAACAATTGAAAGTACTTCTGGTAAAGAATATATTATTTAATTTTGAATACTGTGTTAAATATATTTGTTTGAATTATTATTATATAATTTAAAAATACAGACATTTAATGGTTGTAGTTATATATATATATACTAATAATTTTTAAACTGATGTAATTGTTTAAATTTTTAAGTATATGGAAATACTGTATGTTATATTTTTATGTTAGAAAAATGCCCATCAGATGTTAATAGAAAGTAATCGATGAAAATGGTAAACTGTAAATGTCCCAGCATTCAAAAGAGGTACCTCATCTAAATGCAATCTCTTGGTATTATTATACAGAGACTAAAACACTACAGTATTTATTTACAGTTTAAGGAAAGAAATGATCAAACTTCTTTGCATAATTAATCTCATACTCCTTGGTCTAATTGCAATATTTACTGTCTATATAAGCATATCAGATCATCTTTATTGTTATTGGAGGTTGCCTTGACTACAGATTGAAATTGTTGATTGCTTAAGGATTAATTGTTATCATTTATGTTTATCTTGTTAAAGCCTTGATTACTTTTCTTTATTGTCATAGTAAATATAAACTTTATATGGAATTTGGAAGTTATAAATGACAATTTATTAGTCTGTTTTCAAAATCTGAAAGTTATAATTGATTTTTTATTAATCTGATTTTAGAACAGATTATATTTGTCTGATTAATATTACCTAATTATTAGTGTTTGTTTAAACTTCTTGCATTATTAATCTCAAACCCCTTGGTCAAATTGCAATCTTTAGTGTTTATATAAGCATATCAAATCATAAATAAAGGTAGTACCACCTTTATTGTTAATGGAGGTTGCCTTGACTACAGATTGAGATTGTTGATAGCTTAAAAGTTGACTGTACATTTGTAAACCAAATAAAGTCTTGAGTAATTGTCTTTATTGTCTTAGAAAAGAAAGTTAAGAACTCTTCACACATTTCTTAGAAATAATACTGTTCCTTAAACTATAAATAATACTGTACTGCTTTATTCTGTATATAATACCAAGAGATCACATTTAGAAAATATACTCCTTTTGAATGCCGGGAGTATTTACAGTTTACTATTTTATTATTATTTTTTCACATCTGATGGTAATTTTTCTAATATAAAAATATGAGATATTTCCAAATATAGCAATATTTAAATACATACATATATATAATACAAATAAAATGACCATTAATTAAAAACTATTGTAATAACAATAAAAATAATAAATATAATGGTAATTAACAATTATGTATAATCTTTCAATCTGCAGAAGTACTTTCAGTTAATTCCTTAAGCTGTCTCAACTGCTGTTGAATTCAAAAAACAAAATGGAAATAAATGTCATTAACTCAAATCCCATGAATCCCGAATTTTAATGTAGCAGCTTGTCTATTAATTAAATTCATTTTATTTCTATTTATTAACATTGCCTCCTTAATTTTTCTTTTATTATGGTTTCTCTCACCATGGAAAATCTTAATAATTTCAATATTAAACTTAAATTTATACTTACATGTCCTTTCATGAGCCAAGAAAACTGAAACAGTCATTAAATCACTTATTATTTTTACTTTTCACATGCTTGTATAACAATTAATGCACCTTTAATCTTTTTTTAATATTGCATCTTGATTCACCTATATATGATAATATACATCCAGAAAAAAATTGATACACAACATTATTTTTCTGCTTGACAGATGTGACATTTTTAGAATTATTCACTAATTTATTAACATTATTTGTAACACAAAATAAAACATTAAACACATTCTTATATATATCCTTAAAAAATTTCACTTGAGCATTTGAAATATATGGAATAGATATCCATTTTTTACTATCAATCTTCAACTCCTTTAAACCATTATAACTCTTTTTAAAATGACATAAAGTATTGTAACTCTGTTCAATTTTATAACCAATTTCAAGTAATTTCTTGGCAAATATATCAATATTTTTAAATTTATCACATAGGTAATGACATAATTTTTCATTACAAAACAAAAAAGATCTAAAACTTGCCATCTTATGCATAATTGGTATTTTTAATTTACTTTATATATCCCCTTTTTTGCAATACTTTTATTATTAATTTATAACTTAACATACTATTATCTCTTGTATTAATTAAATCCAAATATTTAATATTTTTACCTTTTGTAAATTTTAATATGTTTGAAAGAACACATATTTAAAATACTACTCTCATATGTAGACAAACTTATGAAAGTAGTATTTTAAATGTGTTCTTTTAAAGATATTAAAATTTGCAAAAGGTATGTGGATGATGTTTTTGTTTGCAGAAATATCAATACTATATAAATTTGCTTGTAAAGGAGTTAAATAATTTGCATGGCTTGAAATTGACTAGAAACAGGACAAAAGTATTAAGTATTTGGATTTAATTACTACAAGAGGTAATAGTTATATTAAGTTATAAATTAATAATCAAATCATTGCAAAAAAAGGGGATATATAAATTGTAAATCAAAAGAACTAATTATGCATAAGATAACAAGTTTTAGATCTTTTTTGTTTCAAGTAATAAAAATTATGTCATTACCAGTGTGATAAATTTAAAAACATTGAGATATTTGCCAAGGAATTGCTTAAGTTGGTTATACAATTGAACAGATTAACAATACTTTATGTCATTTAAAAAGATTTATAATGGTTTAAAAGAGTTTAAGATTAATAGTAAAAAAATGGATATCTATTCCATATATTTCAAATACTCAAATGAAATTTTCTAAGGATATATATATAAGAATGTGTTTAATATTTCATTTTGTGTTACAAATAATGTTAAAAAATTAGCAAATAATTCTAAACATGGCATACCTGTCAAGCAGAAAAGTAATGTTGTGTATCAATTTTTTGTGGATGTATGTTATCATATATATAGTTGAATCAAAGTGCAGTATTGAAAAAAGATTAAATGAACATTAATTTTTATACAAGCATGTGAAAAATAAATATAATAACGAGTTAATAACTGCTTCAGTTTTCTTGAATCATGAAAGGACATGTAAATGTAAGTTTAAGTTTGATATTGAAAGTATTAAGATTCTTCATGAAGAGAGAAGCCATAATAAAAGAAAAATTAAGGAGGCAATTTTAATAAACAGAAATAAAATGAATTTAATAAATAGACAAGTTGCTAACATTAAAATTTAGGATTCATGGGATTTGAATTGATGACATTTGTTTCCATTTTGTTTTTTGAATTTAACAGCAGTTGAGGAGGGTTAAGGAATTAATCAAAAGTATTTATGCAGATTGAAAGACTGTATAAAATAATTAATTACCATTATATTTCTTATTTTTATTGTTATATATATATATATGTGTGTGTGCGTGTGTGTGTGTGTGTGAGTGTATTCTATTCAGTTTTTGGAATAATTTATTATTATTATTATATATATAAAGAGAGATGATTCAAAAATATATTAGGTTTATAAAAATATTTGTTCATCTTCAGTTTTATGATCAATTAATTTTCAATAATTAAACCTTAAAATTGAAAACATCTTACAGAGTATTTCAAGACAATAATTTGCCTGGAAAAGGCATATCCCATGTCTGTATTAAGCACATTGTTTTTGTGACTTTAATAAAAACATATTGATCCATATTTTTTATAATGATCAATATTTTTTTCTTTCAAATATGAACTGTTGACTAGATAGTAATTTGTTTCTGAAAAAAGTTGTGAAATCATTATTTTTTGTGTGGTATACCTGGATGATGAAAGATTAATTATTTTTTTCAAAAATTAGAATCATAATAATTATTTTATCTATAGGTATTGTAATACATCATTTTAGGCATAATCATTATTTTTTAAATAAATATATTAAAATATAGACCTTTTTCTGAACAATCATTGATATATTTTCAACTTTTGCATATCATATGACATAGATCAGGTATATATATATGTAATAAATAAAGTTTGATATCTGTATTCGTTTCACAATATATGTAATATACAAATCAATATATATATCAAAATACAGTACAATTTATATAAATTATATTCTTTTAGAAGTACTTTCGACTATACACTTTGTAGTCTTTATCAACTATATAACGTTGAATAATCAAAACGAGACAACCCTTAACAATACCCATAGTTCAATTCAGATTTCCCACAATTCTGTTATCTTAACATTTGATGACTGGTGATTCATTAAAATTTGACGATTTCTTGAAATCAACATAGCCTCTTTTATTTTACGTTTATTATGACAACGTTCAATTTGAATAATTTTCATATTTTTATAATCAAATTTAAATCCATATTGACAAGATTTATTATGATCAAATATAACAGATGATGAAGGTTTATTTACATCTGTTCCATATTGATTCTTTTTTTGAATTCTATTATATAAAAGCATATGTTCTTTTATTCTCTTCTCAAATGTACACTTAGATTCACCAATGTATTGTACACCGCATCCACATATCAATCTATATATAATAGAATTTTGATTAAACTTTGAATTTTGAATTTTAGAATTATTAAGCAATCTATTTATGTTATTTGTAGAGAAAAAAGCAATATGACACAAACCATTATAAATTTTCCTAATAAACTTGGCCATTTATATCAGATGAGCAGGTCAAGTTTATTAGGAAAATTTATAATGGTTTGTGTCATATTGCTTTTTTCTCTACAAATAACATAAATAGATTGCTTAATAATTCTAAAATTCAAAATTCAAAGTTTAATCAAAATTCTATTATATATAGATTGATATGTGGATGCGGCATACAATACATTGGTGAATCTAAGTGTACATTTGAGAAGAGAATAAAAGAACATATGCTTTTATATAATAGAATTCAAAAAGAGAATCAATATGGAACAGATGTAAATAAACCTTCATCATCTGTTATATTTGATCATAATAAATCTTGTCAATATGGATTTAAATTTGATTATAAAATTATGAAAATTATTCAAATTGAACGTTGTCATAATAAACGTAAAATAAAAGAGGCTATGTTGATTTCAAGAAATCGTCAAATTTTAATGAATCGCCAGTCATCAAATGTTAAGATAACAGAATTGTGGGAAATCTGAATTGAACTATGGGTATTGTTAAGGGTTGTCTCGTTTTGATTATTCAACGTTATATAGTTGATAAAGACTACAAAGTGTATAGTCGAAAGTACTTCTAAAAGAATATAATTTATATAAATTGTACTGTATTTTGATATATATATATTGATTTGTATATATATTCTTCTTAATTATCTATTTATTTTATAATCTTTCCTTTTTAAATGCTTTTATTTAATTTTGAATCTCCGTTGTTTGTTTAGGATAAATTTGGTAATCAAATTTTAACATATTTCTATCAAATGGATTTTCTTCAAATTATGTATATGTTATATATCAGTGATAATGTAATAAATTATTAAATATTTTAATATTGTTTAGTGAGAAAGTTGACATTCATTCATTAAGTTTTCAATGAAGCATACAAAAAAGCAATATATATATTAAAAAGTGTTAACCATAAATTCAAATAGAAATATGAACAAATTTTAATCTGTCTTGATTGTAAAGGTTGCATGTTTTAATTGTATATGAAATTTTAATTTATCTTCAACTGTAAAGTTTCCTTTTTTTAAATGTTTTTTCATAAACAAAACAATATTGGAATTATTTTGTAAATGCATGAGAATCTCTTTGCAGTATTACACAGACTATAACATTATTTCTATTTTTTGTTTTAATTAAAATTGGAATAATTACAAAAAAGATCACAATACTAAAAAGTTAAAAATAATATATATATTACAATAATTTCTTTTATTTACAGTGCACTAAAAAGCCAAAAATAATCATTTTCTTCAACCACAATTGGGGTTTTTATATTTAATTTGAAATACAAGCATGCATTATTCAAAAATTAATTGAAATTAATGATTTAATTAATTGATTTCTAAACATATTACATTTTTATTTCAAGTTAAATATAAAAATCCCAATTGTAGTTGAAAATATTTGTTTTTGGCTTTTTAGTGCACTGCAAATAAAAGCATTTATTATAAAATATTTTATCTATATTATTTATTTAATCCAGTATTAATATTATTTTTTTTTTAAAAATTTAAATTAAATCATGAGACACATTCCAACAATATAAAGAAAATTAAATATAATAAAACAAAGTCTAGTGTCTGAAACTATTATAATGCCTCACTGAGGAGTGCCAAAGCATGAAACTTTTGGTCTGAGGTTAGGGTGTGGTTTCTAGATAGAGAGTTTTTAATGCTTTCTCTTTCTGGCATTTATTAATTAGCTTGTTAGAGCAATTAGCACAGCTCATTATGTTTTATTTACAAGCTTAAAAAAATATAAGGTCATATGATATATGACTTTAATTTTTATTGACCATTTTTTTAATTCATGGCTTAAAAGGAAAATGATTATCTAGTAAGCAGTAAATTTTTGCTTTAGTTTTAATTAAGAAATATGTAATATTTACAATATAGATCATTTTTATGTATTAATTTTTTTAATCTTTTAATTTTTTTGTTTTACTATCTATGTTAATAATCTTATGTTTAATTGATCAGAAACCTATGTGTGTGTGTTTATATATGTATATACATATACCCAAAAAGTTATCTACATGCAGTTGTTTAATATATTATTAAGTGACTTTATTTTACATGAAAAAAATATATACATACATACAATTTGTTATTATAATTATTTGTTGGACTAGTTCATCATCTAATATTTTTAAATGTTAAATGCTTTTAAAAAATCTGAAACTTTATTTTTAAAATTTTCAGTAATAGCATGTAAGTTAATATATAATAATCTTTAGAATGGAATTACTCTATTCTCTTCTTCAAGTGCTTTTGGATGACCAATGATAGTATCAGCAAGAGAATTGAACCTGGAATATTTATATTTACTATTATATCATTTCCAACTTTTTTAAACACTCTAAAATTACTATTTGTATATCAAAACTTTATTCTTGCAGTTTCAATTGTCCTGCAGTCATCATCAGAAGTACAATACCTAAATATATAATTATACAATTAATACATTTTATACACATATTTTAAATAGTGTAGTTTTGATGATGACTGCAGGACAATCGAAACTGTAAGAATAAAGTTTTGATATAAAAAATAGTAGTGTTGAAGTGTTTAAAACACAGAAATGCACAAGAAAAGAAAGAAGAAAAAGAAAATATTTATATTTGTCAATAATGAATTTAAGTATAGCCTTATTGGTTAGAGAATTGCTTTAAATTTTTTATTCACCAATCCAATAATCCGAGGCTCAGTTCCCTTTTTAGTATTCTCACTGATGAGGCCAGCCACTCTAAAAAGGAGAAGACAGTAATAGCACTCAAAATGTTATATTATATATTAAACTATGCACCATTACAATGCTTGAATGTATTTGAAAAGTTTAAATAATGTTTGAATTTTTTTAAAAACATTTAACATTTAATACTAGATGATGGAATCCAGCATATAATGACAACTACAATACCATCATCACAAACTTTCAGAAAAACATACAACTAGTTATTCTCTAAATAAATGTACATATTATGTCGTGACATTTACAAGTAACTCCAGAGGATTAGCACATCAGAATATTTTGTATAGTCATTAAAAGTTGTAATAACATCGTATCTACTTAAATTTGCTTCGAATTGTTCTGAGTTATTATTTATTTAAAATTTTATCAGTAGATGAAAAGTGGTTTCCATTTTTTTCTGCTTTTTATTTAGATTTTGTAGTCTAGGCAGCACAGCTGGATAAATTTAAACATTAGTCTGTTATGATACATAAAATATACATATCGTATATATAAAAACATTAGTCTCTAATAAAAAAAATTTTTAAAAATCATTGAAATATAGAAGAAAAAACAAAGTAATAAAGATAAATGTTTCAAAAAATAAATAATTGAAGCAAATACATATAAAAGAATAAGCTGATATAATTAAACAATTAAGTAATCTTTTATTCCAAGCCTTGTAAATCTAAGAACATTTCTCAAATTGGTTGGATTAAATGCCTTGGAAATGATTTTCAAAAGCTATCTGCAATAGACCTGTCAAGCCTTTCAGTCAATGTTTTTTATTATAGAGCTTTGCTATTTTCAAGCATAAACCAATATATGACATTAGTGATTAAAGTTAGATATCAGTGGTGTGATCACATCATTATTTTTACTGATTATGTAACATAAAAGTACATTTCTGACTTCTTTTTATATATAGTTATAGATGCAATACTCTCAAAATCTACAGAGCATTATTTATAAAATCATTGAAGATTCAACTTTTCATCTGAAATCCTGATGACAATGAAAATTTATTAAAATTAGATTTTATTAGAAACTATGCTCTAACAGTGTTTGTTTTTGTTAAGACTCTTATTTGATTTGCAATTTATATATTCATTTTTAAAAAGTTTAAAATTTAAAATTGCAAGATGGTGATAACATAAAAACTATAATTTGCATGCATGATTTCAATGTTTTTATTAACTTTTGCTAACACATTTTTGACAGCCCCTAGTAGTTGTGGTTATATTTACAATATTTTTGTCTAATAAAATAACCTTTATTCTGTCACATGATCACTATTTCCTATACTTACACAAGATCTTAATAATGTAGATAATTTTCCATGCAGTAGTGCCACCCAGTGCAAACATCAGTAATCAATTATGTAAGTAGGTACTAGATAAGAATTTCATGCACAAACCATCTTACATTCATTGATTACTAAGGCTTACACTAGGCGGCACTACTGTAAGGAGAGTTTGCTAGTGTTCAGTAGATTGCAATTTATAGATAATAAGAGAATAGCCAAAGTAGTTTTTAATTAGATTATGACTAAAGGATAACAACAAGATGCATGAGAAAGGTATAATGGTATGCAGAAGATTTGAATAAAGACTTCATGTCAGTAACTTATACAAAAGGTGTATGGTTGTGTTAGGATAACTGTTGAGTATTACAGTGGCAAGGAATGAGGTAAAAGAATAGATGCATTAATAAAAAAATAGGGAGTTGGAAAGATGGAGAAGTAGTATGGTGAGTAAAAATAGTAAGAATGTATATAAAAGTAAACAGAATACTCAGTGCAAGTTAATTTATGATAATAGCAAGGAGAGTAGTTTACTGTTTAAGAATTGAACAGGATCTTTATAAACAAGGGAATATGCACATAAATAGGAAAATATGGATACTTTAATCTGCAAGTAATGTAAGGAAGGCATAGAAAATATTAGCCATCTGTTAATTGAATGTAAATGCCTACAAGTAGAAAGGGTGAAAATAATGAAGTTATGGGAGAATAAACATAAACAAAATGATTATACAGAAAATGGGTTCTTAGTTTTTATGCTGGGTTTGGAAAAAGATAAGTGGTATTTAGATAAAAAGATCATAGAGTTAACAAATATTATGTTGTGGAAATTGGATAGAGCAGAATAGAGAAGAATATGGGAAAAACAGAGTGGAGAATGAAAGGTAAGGTGACTAATATGTTTGTCTGGGCATAGTGGCTGAGAGATTCCTGACTCTGATAAAGGATAAGTCACAATGCATCACATTACATGAATCACTTATTGTTATTAACTTTCATTCTGCATTATATTTCTATAAGTTTTAAATTATTTGATAGAAATTTAAGTTTATGAATGAAGGACTATTTTTCAAAAATAATATTTCAAGTTTACAAATATAGGAAAAAATTAATAAATTGAAATATGTAATCAAAACAATAGGCTTTGTTATTTGACAATAATTATAAAAATGTGCTTTGAATAAAGTAAAAGTCATTTTAACTCTATTTCTAATACCCAATGATTTTTTTCTTAAGAATACATAAAGCAATGAAGTTTAGTTTTAAAATTTTAAATTAAAATTACTTAAAATAACTTCAAGATTTCTTTTTTATCTAATCACAACTTTCCATTGCATGTCATTACATTTCTCTTGATTTGAATTCTGTTATAAACAAATATTTTCAAATAAAACCTCAATCTAATTATAATATTCTTATCAAAAAATAAATATTTAACAAATATTTTGCACCAATAATCCTAAATATATAAACAAGCTATGAAAATATAAGATTTTCATTTTGGGTTTTTGAGCAAAAAATGCAATCTCATGAGAAAAGTCACTACTTGAAAAAATAAAGAAACAATCAATTATTGGTCTTAGTAGAAGTAAGCATTCCTCAAAGTGTGGTATGGCTTTGGAAAGTAGTTCTGTTATATTGACTACAGATTTTCTTTAGTTTGTTTGCCATTCCTGGTATGTATGACTGCTGATGGATGATCATTCTTCATAAGCATTTAGCATATTTTTATTACATTTCTTGTATAATACTAACAAGATGAGATTTTTTAAATTAATAAGTCAATATAAATTATAGTTTTATATTTTAAAGTCAAATAAAAACAAAATCGGCAAACAAACCATACTTTTAGTCACAAGAGAATAAATTAAAGCCAAAATAACCAACAAGCTACTATTCCATATTGCAGAAATACTATAAAAAGAAAAACAGTAAAATTTTACTTTTAATGGATATTAATTTTTTCTACTAGAAATCATTAATTCAACTCATTGTTTTTTAATGCTATTTTATAGAAAAAAAACATGTAATTAAACATTTTTAAACTTTAATTACACTTAGTATTTGTAAATTCTTTCAATGCCTGTTGTTACAGTTACTAGTATATCAATTTTGTACTTTTTTTATTTATATTTTCTTCAATTAAATTTTTAATCAAAAAACTTATCTTCCATTAAATATTTACATTTTGACAACTGTCACTAAGACTAAAACTCAGAAAATAAAACGAATTTTCAAAATAATATATCTATTTGCAAGTAAACAAAACAAATAATTAAAAAACATAAATAATAAATCTTTTATTTTAGGCTATAGGCTAAAAAATTGTTTTCATAAAAAATGTATTTTTCACCAAATGTGTATGTTTAACTTAAGATATATTTTGGTAATGCATAAATTCAAGTAATGAAAATATATTTTGAAATATAAAAATTAAACTTTTAATTACAAAAAACCAGAAAAAAAAGCATTACTAATATTTTTTACAGTAGGTATTTCTTGTTTGACATCAATAAACTTTCAGTTATCTACATTTTTTATAAAAACACATTTATTCAAATAAAAGAGCATGAACCATCACATACTTATTGAGAAACAAATATTTAATATAATTTTACAAAAAAAAAATTATGTTATAAACTTATGACATACAAACAAAATCTGATGTTATGAAAAGACTAATGTTGTCTTTTTATTAAACAGAGAAAGAATATAGTCTCTTTATTGCCTTTTTTATTGATAGCTTCTGACATTAAAATATCTTAACTAGAAATAAAATCATTCATAATTACTTTTTAATTCAAGTTTGTACCATTAAATTAATGCAAGAATCTTCAAATAAATGCAATTGGATGCTGCAGTTGAATGGTTTTGGATTAGATTACAGCAAAAATGGAATAACTTGTTGAAAATATCTAAACTGTTAATAATTTCTTATGCATAATAATTACAGCACTATTTTATTTTTAGCTTTGCTGATTAAAAATGTAGTAGATATTCAAAAGATTTATTTTTTATGAAAATGCTTTAGTCTGTTAAAATCAGCATTTGTTCAACCCCTCTATACCATTTTTTTAATCTGGTTTTTTTTAGTTATATTTTTTTAATAAAAGAAATTTTACTTTCTATTTTTCTTTTTCATTTCTTACAAATTTTTTTAAACATAAAATCAATAAATAAAATTAAAAAATAAAATAACTTTGCAAATAAAAAATTATTAATAAACATAAGTAATCTAAACAAAAGTTACCCCCCCCCTCAAGCAAAAATGCATTTAAACATTTTTGTTTTCACAACATTTTATTAAAAAATTAGACATCTTTGCAAAAAACTAAAAAAAAGAGTGTGCACATGTGTTACATCATATTGTAGATACATTCTTGTAATTTTAAATAAAATATAAAACTTGATAGTCTGATTTATAATTTGCATGGATATTTTTATTAATAATCAGGATTATTAAAATAAATTGATAGATGGGTTCAGATATATATATACACACACACAATTTGATATTTATATATTTAAATAAATTGTATACATGGGTTCAGATATATATATACACACACACAATTTGATATTTATATATTTACATCACATTAAAACATGATTTCAAAGCAAAATTAGAAATTTTATTATTAAAAAATTATGACTGACTTATGAATTTACATTTTTAATATTCGTTTTTAAAAAACATTGTCCAAATAATTATTTTTTTACTTGCAATATTTGTATGTATACAAGAGTATAAAGGAGTGAAAGTAAATGAAGATTATTTAAATCATTTAGATTTTGAAGATGATGTATTTGTTTTTTTGCAAATAATGCTTTAAAGATGCAGGAAATGTTGCAAGAGTTATCAGATGAAAGTAGGAATGTAGAACTAAAGGTAAATGTTAAAAAGACTAAAGTAATTTTTAATGGATTTTCTCAAAATATGAAAATAAAGA
Organism: Epiperipatus broadwayi; assembly: GCA_028023455.1. Lineage (NCBI taxonomy): Eukaryota > Metazoa > Onychophora > Udeonychophora > Euonychophora > Peripatidae > Epiperipatus > Epiperipatus broadwayi. The sequence continues at coordinate 99,107 of JAQFVV010001121.1, forward strand.
TTGATTATGATGAGTTAGAAGAAGTTAACAGTTACAAATACCTTGGACAGATTATTAATACAGATGAAAACATAATGGATGAAATTAATCACAGAATTAAACTTGTTTGGAGTGCTTTTGGTAGAAATAATACTAAAAGGAAATATGCCTATGTGTTTGAAAAGAAAGGAGTTTAATAAATGTGTTTTACAAGTTCTTACTTATGGATCTGAGACTTGGACAATTAATAGAAGAGCAGTACAGAGACTTCAGATCACTCAAAGAAGTATGGAGAGATGCATGTTAGGAATAACAATAAGAGATCAAAAATACAATATTTGGGTAACAGAACAAACAGGTGTTACTGACCTCATTGACAAATTAAAAGACTGAAGTGGAGTTGGACTTGGCATATTGCTATAAGAGATAATAATAAATGAACAATTGAATTCTTAAACTGGATTCTAAGAGATTGTAAACGATCCAGAAAGAGACCACATGTGAGATGGATGGATGAAATAAGAAAGTGTACAGGGGTAATATAGAGAAAAGAAGCTAAAGATCAGAGATGGATTGAACTTTGAGAGACCTTCATCCTGCAGTGGATTGATAATGGTTGTTGCTGCTGATAATGATGATGATGATACATGATTAAATTAACCCAATTCAATTATTATATTTTGTTTTTGTTTTTATGTTTATAAATGGCATTACTAAAATAAGTCCTTGAAAAATAAATTAACAATTAATATTTATTTTGGTAAAAAAAGAAAGATCTCTAAATAAATAAAAGAATGTTTAAATCAGAAACTATGTTGAATGACTAAAGGGTTCTCATTTTCAGTAAAAATGTATTAAAGATGACCAATTGATATATTGATATCTCATCTTTTTCTTATTATTATGTAGAATTTATTTAAAATATTAAAAATATGTTTATTTTAAAATTAACATATTTAAATGCATATTTTATGAATAAATTTAAAATAATTAATGTCTTTTCACATAATGTATAATAAGTCAACACATTATTATGTATAGTGTATTTTACTTTTAGATTTGTTCTTAGTTGTATTCTATTTTCAGTTTTGAATTTTTGCATTTTTTATTTTAGAAATAAATTCAATAAACTGAAAACAAAATATTAACTTCACAAATAAACAAAAATGATTCACCATCAGAAATTAACAGAAGTAAATTATCAGTAACTAATATTTAAATACATGTATATTGTCTATACTGAACTTAATGTAATTTAGAAGGGATTTGATCTCAGATTTTTAAACTCTATATAGCTATCCACTCCATTTTATACAACTAATACACATGACCACATATATGTGAAAAAGATCTGGACCAACTGATGAGTGCTGTTTCAGCAATAAATACATATATAGGAGATCTTTTTTTTCACATGTATGTCATCATGTGTATCAGTTATATAATATGAAGTGGATAGTTGTTAGGGAGCTTGAAAGTCTGACTTCGAATCCCTTCAAAATTACAAAAACTAATGTATTTATTTTAGCATGTAGCTGTAAAGCTGTTCAGAAATGAGTTTTTAATTATTATTGTGAAATTTAATAATTTTCATATGTATCTTTCTAAAGTATATTTTCTAATAATTGAAACTGTCTTTCAAAAATTAAAACTGAACTTAAAATTGTAAAACAGAAATCAACAAAATATTAAAACAGTATTTGACAGTAATTAACAGAAAATGTGTTTAATTAACTTTTTTAGTTTCTGACATTAAAAATATCTTACTTGACTAATTTGATTTAAAAAGTTATAAAAATTCAATAAGATTAAAATATATGACACTTCTATATTAGAAATAAAAAATTTAATAAAATTATAAAAAATAAGCAACAAAAAAATAGACTTTATATAAACTTATTATTTCATTTTTACAATAAAAACAAAATGCAATTCATTACATGCTAGTGATATTTTAATTCTGCTCAATGCGATTAAGCCACATATTAATTTTTACTGATTGGAAATTAGATATTTATTCATAGTAACTCCTGACATTTATTATAGTTAAAATTAATAATTCACAAAAACTCAAATTCTAATTAAAATAAAAATGGATTCAGGGAAATAGCAGTAGATATTGAACCTGGATAAGCAAACACAAAGTTTCTGGGATTATTAGACAAAAGGTTATGAAAAATTACATTCTTTATTTTTTAATTTTATTTTATGCTATTTTTTATACTTTCTTAGCATTATTATCTTTTATGATAAGTTAGTTTTATGGATTTTTTTTTTTCATGATATATTATTAATTTATTCTGAAAATTTCATCTTCAACAGTTGCAAAAAAAAAAAATAATGCAACATTCTTAGAAGGAAACCACTTAATAATGAAGAAAAAAATTCTTAAAAAATTTATATATTTAAAAGCATAATTCATTAAAGCATGAATTTTTTATAAAGAAAATTCTTTAAAATATTATGATTCAACTTACAATTAATTATAATTATAAAAAAAGAAAGCACCATCATTCACAAGAGGTGTTTCAAATTTGTTTCTATTTGACATAAATTTTTAGTTGAATGAATTTTTGCTAAAAAGTACTATATAAAAATGAAACCTAAAAATAAAAGTCACATACTTATTTAGTTCAAATATTTAATAATTTGACAAAAAAATTATACAACAAACCACATAAAAAGATTATATATATATCCTATTTTGTTTTCACAATATAAATATAAGACAATGCTATTAAATAGTGTACTTTTACATCTCATAATGTGAATACATCTCTTGTTACCAATAATTAGCTATATAGTCTTTCTATTGTTTGTTTCTTTTTTAACACCAGTAGTTTCTAATATTTTTAGTTAAAATTTGTACCATCAAATATTCAAATTAAATTCCTGACATTATGTGTATTGTAGATTGCAGTCAACAGTCGTGAATGTTAATTAAAAGGTCAAATATATATTTTTTACTTTCTATTTTAATTTTGAAATATACAAAAATATAATTAATTTTTTTTTTAACAATATATTGAAAAATTAGGTCTGGGTGTCTATTTTCCAGCACTCAAAAATGTTTTTTTCAAGAGGGCATTGTTTGCCAAATTATCTGCACAATAAACAATTTAATTATTTTATATCTACAACTATATAAGAAAATATTAGTGTTTATATAAACTTATTAATTGCAGATAATCTTATTATTAAATGATTTGATGATAGAGCAATAACATCTAAACAAATCAATATTTTAAATATATTATTTAAAGTATATATATATATATGTGTGTGTGTGTGTGTGTGTAATGAAGGTTTTAAAACAATATTCTGTTATAATGATTAGTTTATTTATCTCTATGGCTTGGAATTTGAATCTAAATCAAGTAAAACTTTGTGGGGTTTTTTTGAAATTGCAACAGCCTTATCATTTTACTTCATATAGTTGGATCTTAACTAACCAAATAAACTATTTATTAGTAAATGAATATTTGGTTATTCTTAACTATAGTGTAGAAAAATTATAGTACAATCACCTCGCAGTGATTATTTAAAAGCATATTATTTTTGTCTTTTGTTCATTAAGGTCTTTATATAATTATTATGCTGCATAACCTTAGTTGAGTATATAATATTTATATTTATATACATATGCATAATAATGCGTCTGGAGGGAAATATGTCAAACTGAAACATTGTTTTCCTTATTTGAGTTATCTTTACTGATTAAGGTTATCAATTAAGATTATATTTTAATAAAAAATAATGACAGACTTAAACTATTTAAAATCAATATTTGACATCATAATTTTGATAAATTGTATTTATTAAAAAATTTAACATAAAAAATGCAATAAAGACCAAAGAAGATTTACTGCTTTAAGTGAAAAATATGTTTAATCTTCAATTACTACACTAATTCTAAAATTTAATGTAGCATAATAAAACTAATTTGCATCCAGAATATTTTAAGGAATAATAGACTTAATTGAAACTTTTGTTAATTATTTAAGGATAATTTAAATTATATAATTAGATTAGGCAACAAATATTTTTAATCTACTACTTTTATTATATAAATAATCACAGAAATATGGCAAAAACTAAATTAATTTTTATAAATCTTGTTTTTAATATTTATTACACAGTATTGGATATTCATTTGCCCATTGTATTTTATACTTATCTAACATATAATATCATATATTGTTTTTCTATTTAAGAACATCTTTCTAGCTATAATCTCATACTTTTAACTTTTAAATATTAATATAGCTTTATACAGGATAACAAAGACAATTAGTTTTTCAATGTCTCTCATAAATTAAGAATCTCTTATAAAAGAACAACCAATCATAGTGGTTTTTTATGGCAAAACATTTAATTCATTACCATAGATTCAATTTTTTTTTTAAAAAAACTAAAATTACAAATTGTCAATTACTTATTAAATTTTTTTCTAAACATATTATTACTTATATAAGGCTAAAACCTTAGTACATGTTCATTGAGTGCTTAATTTTATCAAGAGAGACCTCTACAAATCATAACGCAAGATTCGACTTTATAAAGATAAGAGGGACACCCTCTTATCTCTATCCTATTTTTCTTAATTATATAGGCACATATACTAAGGTTTTAGTCTTATATAAGCATTACATGTTGACATCATGTTTAATAAGAATTAATATTTAAACATATTATTATAAATTTATTTAAACACACATTGATTACATAAGTAATATTTACTAAGGCTGTAAACCTCAAGAATATGCATGTGAAAATGCAAAGGTAGGGACCTCTATAGGTCTTAACCACAAGCTTACACTTTGGAAGAAAAGAGGGTATTTTAATCAGACAGTAATCAATCATTTCACATGTGTGATATTGTCATATTAAGTCAACATTGTTTTTGTTGTCTATAAGGAAACTCTTGATCCAAGCCACATGATAAAGACTTTGAAAAGATAAGAGTGGCTGTTTTATCTTTAGGTACAAAGATAAAAATGGTCACTCTTATCTTATCAAATACTTTATCATGGGTATTGGGTCAAGTTTCTTTCAACAAAAATAATGTTGACTTAATCTGACAGTATAACACATGTGTAGCTGTTGATTACCATGTTTGGAATTACACTTTGAAACTGCACTAGTAAATATCTTAGTAAATTAAACATATTAAAAAGATACTACCCTAGGTGTAAATATATCATACAATAAGTAAAATTCAGTTGCTGAGATTGTTTTTAATGATTTTATATTTTACAGTTGCCACTTTGTATTGACTCTGCCAGATGATATTTTGTTGAATTATGATTCATTAAAATAAATTGATACATGTTAGAAAACTTCAAGTAAAAATCTATATTTTAAATGTTTGCTTTTGTGCACTTTATGTTATCAATGTTTTTTTTGTGTTTTTGTAATTATCTATCCAATAAAACATTGAATTTTCAGCAGCACTTTTTAAGAAACATTTTAAAAATCAACAAATTCTTTAAAAAACGTTTTAAAAATCAGCAATCTGCCATTTTTCTAGCAAAATGCATCCTTAATTAAATTAAACTTAGATCAAAAACTGTAATATAAATTGATTACTGTAGCATTAATAATATAGGTGGTTAATTTCTTTTTTTGGAGGAGGATTAATATTTTTTATGCTTATGTTTACCAATATTTTTGGGAAAATAAAAAATTTTATTGGTACACAAATATTAAATAGAAATTGGTTAAGTTAAAATTATTGTTACATAATGTAGATATTTTTATGTTTATTTTTAGTGTACTTTAATTCTATTTATAGTAAAACTTTATTTCTAATTCCATGCTGAATAAAACTTTTTCATGATGAAAACATTTTTGCCTTCATTGTGTCAAAAATTTTCTTATAGACTACAGTAAAAAAATACTGAAAAAAATTAAGATATTTATTATAATTGCACTTCCATTACTATATATTTTATAATTTTGTTTTTAATCACATAATGAATAAATCTTGTACAGTACTTTTTTTCTTGGAGTGAATCTTATTATTTTATATTATAAGCATGATTTTACATTGATGATGTCACAGATATTTTATTTATATAGTGTGATGTTTTAAGTTGTAATAATAATAGATTACTCCACTGCACATGCGCTTTTCAGATTGAACGCTTTTTAATCAATACTCTCCTTTCCAAACACAAGATAAAGTCTTTTTAAAAGATAGAATTAACTTATAACATCAACAATTTTAAAAAGTGGCTTTCATTTTAAAACTGAACATTTTTAAAATATCATTATAGTGAATAATTAATCATTAATCAAAATAGTGGATACAAATTGATGACAATTGTTATGATGAATTTTTATATAAAAGTCTCTTGTATGCAGGAAAAGAAGTATATATTATTTTTAAGCAAAGAATGGGATCTCTAATGTCCATGCTAAAGATATATTGATGAATCTCTTTCAACAAATTTTATTTATCACAGAGAACATAAAGTCTTTCACAACCCTTTTAACAAAATTATCATTTAATATCTGTAGTATAAAATTAAAGAAATAATTCTATTTCCTTTATGATGAGTTAAGATAGATTTTCAAAATGGAGATCAAATTTTTAATAGATAAGAAGTTAAAGAAATGAAAAGTTTAGTAGACAATGTGTTTTTAGAAAATTGTTTTTAATCATTATCTTTTTAAGTTATATTACGTGATATTATTATGTAAATTCCTTTTTACATTTCTCGTAGCTATAGTAAGCATCTCTCTTATACAAAGTTTTTTTTTTTAATTTTATGTATTTTAGTATGGAAAATTATGAAAAAATATAATTGTTTTATTTGCAATATCAGATTTCTCTTATCTTATTTTAGAATGCATAAAATATCAAAGGTAAATAGACTTCAGAAAATATATATATATATTCAAAGGAAATTTATTTAATGAAGGTGAGGGATATGGAGTAATATGATAAAGGTAATTTTTCGTTTTCTTTTTTTCTCCAGTTTTTGTGAGCAGAAATGAAACTTTGATAAAATCATAAACCACCAAACTGAAATCATCTTATCACGAACTTATTATAGAGCAAATTAAATTTTCTATGAAAAGTTTTAAAATGCAACTCTGAGGGAATAAATTATTTTTCCATTATATACTTTAATATATGAATTTTTTCTACAGTATAGACATTTTCATACCTGCACTCCAATATGTAATATATAGGGGGTTTGAACTCAGATTTTCACACAACCCTCAACTATCCACGCTATCTCATATTGCTGACACACTTGATCACACACATGATGAAAAGATAAATAATCACCAATATATGTAATTTCGTGCTAAACCAGCACTCATCAGTTGATCTGGATTATCATCACACATGTATACAATCAATGCTCAGCTTGTATTAAAATAGCCAATCTTCATACTTTAATGGACAGGCTTTAATCTACTCCACCCCACAACTCTTCAGCCATCCATTTCATTGAAAATCTGATGATGGAAAGCTCAAAGCCCACATTTGTGCCAACCTTCTCATAGTACCCATGTTAACCATAAGTCACTCTGCCCCCTCATGTACAGGACATTTCTTGTAGAATTAAAAAATATATTAGTAAAACATAATAAAAAGAAAGAGCATGACAGTAATAAAATGCTAAAGCTCATTCTTAAATTATTTTTCTTTAAAAAAAATGCTTTATGTTCTGAAATAATCTATAATGAAATATTTATATTGAGTTAGAATTAAGATTTCTAGAGTTAGGATTAAGATTTTTAAAATTGATATTTAACCTTAGTTAAGAGCATGACATATATATATATGAATGATATAATTGTTTCAGGTAATTATATCAATCAATCATTTCACAAAGTCAGAGAAAGGAGGGTGTATTATAGCATGGAGCATTCACTTGTCAAAAATGAGCTAGGCAAATCAAGAGAACGTTATTTAAATACAATGGTAAAAATGTATATTTTAAAAAGCAAACAATTCATAACATTAACCATTAATCATGTATTATGTTACATATGTGTGTGTATATATATATAATATTTGCCACTTATTCATACGTGTATCAAAAAAATTCTATTATATAGTAAAGATTACTTGCAATATTATGTAGGACAATTTTAAGTTAATTATTTAATAATAAAAATAATGTGTAATTAATGTTCTCAAGAACTTGTACAACATATAACAAAAGTTAGATTAATTCCTGAATGTGCACATAAATATAGCGTTATGTTTGTTATTGTTCTAAAAAGACAATACAAAACTGTATCTCCAAAGATATCTATGGATTCAGCTTTTTAAAGTTGCCATAGCTAAAAAGAAAAATATATACATTTTGATAAATGTATAAAATAAAATTAGCTTTTTTGTAAATTTTAAAACGAATGGCAAGATTCTTGTTGAACACAGAAACTAACTTTGTACAAAATGTCTTTAAAATGCTTTAGCAAAATACCATGAAATGCCTCACACTTAATAGCAATTTAATTTTAAAAGATTATATTTAAAAGGATTATAAATGCAAATGTCATATCTGGAACTTCAAGCAAATAAAAGAGTGAAAGATCAATTATTGTCAAGCATCGTTAGTCGAGAGGTCATCGCATCCGCCTTGCAAGCAAGTAGTTGGTTGCAGACGGTTGTGGGTTCGCGTCCCGCCCGATGCTATGACATATGAGAAGAAAAAAAAAGATCAATTGTCAACAGCCTGGAAATGTTTATCAAAGCTTTGAAAAACAAAAAATAATTAGAGATCACTTGAGGCTTTGGGATATGAACTTGTTTTAAATTTAAACTAAAGCTGTATGCTATATCAGCATCTTCAATTGTGCTAATCTATTATATATATATATATTGGTTATTGTTATTTCATGCATTGTTTAGTGCTAATGATCTTATATAAAATCCTTATGCAGAATTCAACCTGTACTAACATATATTATGAGAAATCAAGAACTAATAATAACACAAGACTAGTGTGGTATAAAAATCTACACCGGTGTGCCAAAATTAATCCCAAATATAGCATGATAGAGTTTTGTACATGCATTTCCCCCTCAGATGGTTAATCTTGTGAGTATGGAGTGGGATGACAGTAAAAGAAAGGTTAAAGTATAGTACATAGCCAACTATAAGAAAGTAATTAATAAGAAAACAGTGTTCAGTTATTGAGAAAATTAAATATGCAAATTTCTAGTTTGAATAATGTGCCTACATAATCATCTCACTGTTTAAATAGAGCAGCAGACTTAATTAGTTTATGAGAGCTATGATTCTGGTGAACCGCAGCGAAAGTGTAATCAGTTGTGTCTAAGTTATAAAATAAAAAACTATTTTGTGACACAGACATGAAAAAGATTTCACAACCTAATTATATATATATATATTATAACGGAAATGGTTATTTCGTACGGTTGCTTAATTATTTGTGTATTCAATTATATTTATTTTGATTATTTTATTCTATATTATACTTATTTATTATATTTTAATTCTTTTCATAACTTATAT